>CANUEX010088017.1:0-33591 GCA_948099535.1 Jatropha multifida | reverse complement strand
CATAATATGGGATTACTATTCCGATAGTCAAATGATAATAGGGATGGATTTTGAAAGTTTAGGCTTACTACGGGCCTCGGGTGCCTTAAGCTTACCTAGGTCCTAGTGCCGGTCCGGCCCACGGTTTTGGGTCGTGACAGGTGTCCTCAGTTGGCAGCCCTTAATTAACTATTTTCAAAATTATGTATTGGCAACGAAACTTCTTCTATTAATATTTTTATTATTAATTATTAATTTAGAGTTGACCCCTCGTTCAGAATAACTAAATTCCACAAAAATATTTTTTATTTTTGGTTTGAAAAAATAATCAAATTATATAAAAATTCAATTTTTGAATGAATTTCCCAAATTTAAATAATGACAAAAATTATTCATCCTTTTAGTCTTCTAAAATTATTATATGCCAAAGGTATCTTAGAAAATAAAAAATAAATTTTTATTTTTAAATTTATTTCAAACATAAAAAATTTATTTACGACTTAATTTTATTCGTAAATGAATTTCAAATTTTAACTCATTTATATCAATTATAAATAATTTTTTTCTCTTAAAGTTTTTAGTTTTTTTATTTTGAATATTGGAAGAGAAATTTGAACCTAAATCTATTATCAAATTTATTGATAATAAAAAATATAACTATTTATACAAATATGATTATCTGCTTTTAATTTCAAAAAATAAAAATTATTTATTTGCCTCGCATATCTGGGCATGTTAAGTGACATCATAAATTTAATTTAATTTAATTTGATTTGATTATTGTATTGAAATAATGCAATTCCAGTTCCCTTCAATTGCATATTCAACTAAGTTGTCATTCTTCACATTAAAAATACTAAAATTTTTCTTTATTTTAACAATGAGGAATTTCTAATTTTTAATTTACAGGCAATTGCAATAATAGGACCATACGGGTTTGGTCACATGTTGACCACTGCTACTGTCTTTACCCTGATTTTGGGCCGGGCCCTGGCCCAGCCATAATAGATGTTAACCATAGCAATGGAAAAGGCAGCCCTTGTGCGTCCAAATTGTGATGTTATGTTAGCCCCACTCCATGTGACCATATAGAAAGAGGCTTCAAAATTTGGGCCCAACCCATTGAAATTTGATTCATGAACTTAAGCCTAAAAATATTAAAGGATATGAAGGCAATCAATAATGTTGGAATCATAGCCCTACTTGCTTATGCATTTTTGACTCAAAAGTTAAAATGATATGAATGTGATCATTACAAGGGATTGACAAGGATAAGCTCTTCTTTTTGAAACACAAGCTCAAAGTGAAAGCTTCTAGTGGCTCCAAAAGGATATTAAAGTCAATAATGTATGAAAAAAAAAAAAGTTATATAATACATTCATTTTTATGCTTTTGAAAGTGACGCTTTTGCCCATGGGAGATAAATCATGTCAATAATTCCATATCGACTAAATATTAAATTTATAAAAAACATATAAGAGTAATAAGTTGACTAACTATCTGGTTGGTACTCACATTTTAATATTAATAGGCCTAGGCCTAAGCAAGTCTAGTAAGTTATTCAGTTATTTTTTGTTTCAATTTGGCTTTTCGTCTGAATATCCAGTCCCAATTGGAAAAAAATGTTAAGAATCACATATCGACTAACTAATTGGTTAGTACTAACTTTTTAGAATTGATTAATAGGCACAAGCCTAAATAATTATGTGTGCCGTAAATAAAAAAAAATGTCATTTTGATTATTCAACTTTATAGTTCATCCATGAATGGGTCCAATTATGAGAACAGTTTCCCTTTTGCATGATCCATTCTATTATTGTAAATCTAAATGGAAACTGAAATTGAAATTAAAATTGAAAATTGGTTTTTTGAATTTTGATGATCTGTGAAACCCTATTATTTGAGTCATGTTCTTTGCACGTGCACAAACCAACATTTATCAGTCTTGCTGTGTGGGATTCTAGGGACAGACAGTTAGAATTATCAATGATGGATCTGTTTTAAAATCTGAACAGAAATGAAGGGCATTTTTGTTTTGATATAATACTACTTCAAACCAAATAGTACTTTGCTTAAAATAATTTTGTTTTTTCATATGACAGCTTATATGTTCTTAACCCTAATTGCTTCTTAACCCTAATTTGTGCTTCCTACAATCATTAAGCCAGTGTAAAAGGCTCTAGTAATAATTAATTAAACGTTAACAGTACGTTATTAGCAGTAATTATAGAATTCTTTGTGGAGGGAAATTAAATTTTTTTGAGTTTAATCAAATCAAATTGGTAATAGGTCAGATCCATGAGAAGTCAACTTTGTTAATCATTCTTTTGGAACCAAAATGTGTATTGCAATTGCTTGCTTAGATTAGATCTATTCCATTTTTTGAACATAAATTTCAATAATTGATTTCTTATTCATTAATATTTAAAGTTAACTTAATTCTAAAAATTAATCATAACCCACTTTACCTCATTGGAAAAAAAAATATACACATTACCCCTAATTGTAAGACATACCTAGAGAATTGGACATCTAAATACAACATGCGTACCTTTATTTTTGAAAATAAATTCATCAAATGTAAAATTAATTAAGAGAAAACACAATAAAAAATATATAAAATTTTGTTAAAATTAAAGAAATGTAAAAATAAATATTTTATAATCAATCTCACAACAATATTTGCACTACAATAAAATGAATAAATTTTTTTAATAATATTTAAAAATTTAAGAGAGAAATTGTTAAAAATTTAAATCCAACTTTGTAAGTAGAACCTTAATTACTGGAATGATAGACCCAAGGGAATGAAAGAGGGCATCAATGAACTTGGTTAAGTCTTTCACAGATCAGTAATATTTTTGGAAGGACAGAGTTCTGTATTTTATCTTTCAGCATTTACTCTAACATCATTAAATGTCGAAATTAAATCAGCGTTTGAGCATTGTTGTTGGAAGAACAAAGTAGTTATTATGTTAGCAGAGAAACTGGTAGGCCGTAGGCTTACTATTTTATAAACATTAAATAAGAAAGACTTGCTAAAGTTGGTCAAGTAGTTGCTATTAGCCTATACGTTTCCATTTATTTACACCTACACTTCTTGTTAGCACGTGTTTCTTTTTCACACAAAACTCCACCGTCTCTGTAACTCCAATGAAGACTTTGTGAGAGATACAGATACAAAGATACAGACTTGAATCAAAATCCAAGTGATAAAATCACCTTTCTAGTGAGATTAATATGTTTTACATATAGAGCTTTAGTCATGATGAACATCTAGAAACGTGTGTTCTTGTTTTATGTCCGTATAGCTTGTAAAGTTTGGTGCTTTCTGGTTTAGTTTTAGTTTCTCTTTGTTTTTTCATCTTCTATTACTTCGAATTTGCTGTCAGAAATCATTTGGTGTTAGATTTTGGCGTAAAGGAGGGTGCTTTGGATCTGGGTTGGAGTCAATTCGGTGCATTGACTCGGGATTTGTAATGGGTTGTGGTTCATTTTAGCTTGTGATTTGGCTCGAAGTGTAATTTGACCACAATGACTTGGAAGAGCAGAGGAGATGCATCTTCAAAGGGTGTGGTATCAAAGAAATGGACTCTTCTGTTTTGTATTGGTTGCTTCTGTGCTGGGATGCTATTTTCGGACAGGTGATTAGGCTTGAATTTTTTATTAGGCTTCTGTTTTGATTAGGCTTTGAATTTTTCAATTATTGGCCTTGTTTTCTTTTCTTTGAAAATTGGTACTGGTTAGTTCAGATAGTTTGAAATGAGCCGTTTTTTCAAGAAATCAATTATTGTTCTGATTCTTCTTTTTCTTTCTAATTTTAGCATTATTTTCATTTTGAGTCCTATTGTTTCTGGTTATGGGGTGTGCTAGTTCTTTGATTTGCTCGCGCAATTGATATGCAAGGAAACGTATGAGAAGAATTTTCTTTGAGATATTGATGGCAATTTGGGATATGGGTTTGAATTGGTCTTTTGATCAATATGTCAAGTAACTTTAATGGAGATAAATTTTTTACTTCTTATAAATATAGGGGATTTGCTTTTTGTTTGATTGGGTCATGGTTAGTGATGGTATCTTTCTTTTCTCTTGTAATTGCTACGATGCTATCTTGTCAACTTTGATAGCTAGAAAAGGATAGATCTGAACCTCACGATTATATATTTAATTCCAATGAAATCGCAATGTGATTAGAAATTGTCTTCACTGTCTGAATTAAGGTACCAAGGTCTCAGATAAGAGTCAGGAGTCGTGTCTTTTGCATCACTTTCATGTATGTGCTCGTTATTATCATTTCAAGAAATGATGTCATGCCTCTTTGCTTGCTTTTGTAAAAATGGTGTGTAATCAATTATAGTGCCAAGTTTCATTGTTCCTTTAGTTTCAACTTATCTGGTTTTCAAGGTCTCAAATTCATTGTTTCTGTTCAGATGCTGACAGTATGAGAGAAACCTTATTAGCAGTTTCTGCTGGAATACTGAAAGCTCAGTTGCCATTACAATTAATACAATTAGGCTCTTGAGTTAGAAGCCTGTTCCGATAAGCATTAGAAACTTAGTGAATCACTAACCATTGAATGGAACCATTTCAGAAGTAAAGCACGACTGTTGCATAACAAATGTTAAGGATTTAAGTTTGCAGATTAGGGTTTGCAGTCAGGCTTGGTAATGCAGTGCATGGAATGAAATGGATTGTATTTGGTACTATTTAAATCAATCATATTTGTAGCTTCTCTGGTTCAGTGCAACTTTGCGGTATTCTGTTGATAGCCACTTAGTTACTAATCAAGTTGGCTTTCTTCTAGAAGATACTGTTTCTAATCCTCCGGGTTTAGTACATTATTTGTTATGGATTTTCTCAATCCAGTGGTTGGCCTTCTAAACTCTTGCAAAAATGACTAACCTCTTCCTGAATGTTTCATATGGTGTATGGGTGATGATTTCCCCATGTAACGGTTGGCATTTTCTTTTGTTTCCCCTGTTTTTTCTTTCATTTATTCTTTAGACCAGCATTTTTCTGAATACTCTCTAGAACAGCCAAAGTTTTTGTCTTGTTGTAAGTTAGAGGAATAGGTCCATTCCAAAACCTCTTAAAACATATGTGTGTGGGAGTGTGCTTTTGTGTTTTTGTTGTTGGGGGTTGGAGGTAAATAATATGTGCATGTGCTAATAGCTAGGCATTGTTGGTAAGGTTTCTGTGGTGGTAAGAAGTTAAAAGAATGACTGTGAGCAGGGCAAAGAAAGCCATAATACTCTACTGTCCAGTACAACCAGATGGCTTAAGTGGTGATCTTTATGTGTTGCAGTTACCCTGGCTTTGGTCTGTGTTTTTTCTTTTGGCAGCTAATTAGGTCCAAAAATAATTCCTTTGTAGGTACTCAGTGTAGATTGGAACTAAAGTATGTTAGTGGCATGTGATGATATATATATATATATACATGTAAAACCTTGAGATTTCCTTGTTTTTTGATAAGCATTCACGTGTCTTATGCATGTATCTGATACACTCTTTCTTTTGTTTCTTCTGTTATATACTTCATGTCATAAATAATGAGTTGCGTTACATGGTTTGTGTTTTAATAAATATATAGAAACTTATTATTGATTTAGGTGTAATATAAGTTAAATATCCATTATTAATTTGCCAACTCTTCAAATCATAAACATTGCATGTGTTTCTGGAAAATACCTGCAAAAAAAGGTTACCATTTAAATTTTTGCAGGAAGAAACAAAGATTGTTTTCCTTTTTTTTTTTTCTCTGGAAGTTGGAGTCTTTCTCTATGTGTATTTGACGCTAATTTTGATCTTTTGCTTATAGAATGTGGACTGTGCCTGAAGTTAAAGGCATATCAAGAGCAACTAGTCTTGAAGATGAAAAGTTAAATCTAGTTTCAGATGGTTGTGCTCCAGAAACTGTGAGTAAAACATCTAAATTATGTGATAATCTTTTCACTTTCTTTTTATTATAGGGAAATGTGTGCTGATATCCTACTTGCTTTTTAACATTCTGTTGCACTTTATTTGTCATTAGAAGAATGTAAAGCATGAAGCCAAGGACATAATGGGAGAAGTTTCAAAGACACATCATGCTATACAGTAAGCTATTATTAGGTTTCTTTCTGTCTCAGTTTCTCTGAAAGTAGTGGATGTTAATCTTTGATTGCTTCCTACAGAACTCTGGATAAAACAATATCAAATTTGGAGATGGAGTTAGCTGCTGCGAGGGCTGCACAGGAGTCCATACTTAATGGTTCTCCAGTATCAGACGATGTAAAAATCAGTCAATCGAATGGGAAAAGAAAGTATTTAATGGTTATAGGTATAAATACTGCTTTTAGCAGCCGAAAGCGAAGAGATTCTGTTCGTGCTACTTGGATGCCCCAAGGTTTGTGACCAATAGTAATAGCTTGGAGTTCAATGGTCTTTTAATACTATTTTGATAATTTATTTTATGTGATTGGTTATTTATCTCCTTGCTCCCTGTATGAAAACTAGGTGATAAAAGAAAGAAGCTTGAGGAAGAGAAGGGCATCATAATTCGCTTTGTAATAGGTCACAGGTGGGCACCTTATCCAAGTCTGACTTTAGCTGCTGGGCATTTATTTATTGGCTTTTATAGAAATGCTGCCATAGTATAAGGTCTAGAAACCCAAATGGTTTCTTCATCTAGGCAAATAAGTTAAATTCTTTGGTACAAGGTATATATGTTTTTTTTTTTTTTATGATAAAGTTTATATGTTGCACTCATATTTAAATGTGAGATATTGCAATTTATAAAACAACTGTATGATTGAACCTGGGTGGAAGGGTGAGAAGACTGATTTGGTCTTGTAGTAAAGTGACCATTCTTTAAATGTACAAGCATTAAGATTTGTGAATTTTTACACAAAGATGCACATGCAGGAAAGAGATGGAAGAAAGTAAAGTAACAGGATAGTGGTGAATAGAATAATGGAAAAATGAACAGTATGATGTGAGGCAAAAATCACAATGGAACACTCAACTTAGAGACGGACTTTCTTTTGAAGAGAATTGAGGTTCTGTTAACCTTAATAATCCAACTCACTAAGAACTAAAGTGGCTTTGTAATAAGCATATGCATGGCTTTCATTGGCACCAGGGAAAAGATGACGAAGCATAAGAAATGTCTGGAAGATAAGTTGACCTGAATATGGTTCTTGCACACGATAAATAAAACAAAATTTACAAATGGAGAAACTGCAGTTAGATTGAATCTTGATGTCTAAGCCCATGTCGAATGTGATTGGAATTAATATCCATCATAGCATACTTGGATATTTTATGGTAGATCTTAAAAAGTATATCTGAACAAATTGCACTCTTGCATTGTTTCTTTTTTCACTAAGCTAGCCCATTAACTATGCTTTCTGGACATGTTTATAGCTTCTGTAACTCTTTAATTTAGTTGTTTATTACTTGTATGACAATATAAGGGAAGGAATAAACAACAATTAAGTTGTCATGTTTTCTTCATTCTACCCACACCGTGATTGATGCATTTTCTTGTGTAAGCACATATACTTATGTTGCCTTTCTTTAGTTGTATCTACTTGCAATGTTGAAAGTTGTTTGCACATGGTCTTCCTGAGCTTTGAAATCGAGGACAATCTTGAAAGATGCAATCTAAATTTATCTTTCCCTTGCCCTTTGCTGTTTGATTGCCAGTGCTACAGCAGGAGGTATCCTCGACAGAGCTATTGAAGCAGAAGACAAGAAGCATGGGGACTTCTTGAGGCTGGTACTGCTTCTGATCCTTTTTCTTTTGAGGCATTTCCGTTAAATCTTGTATTTGGCCAAAAAATATATTAAATCAAGAAAAACAGCTCACTCATGGTATATTATTTTGAATTCTATATGAGCAGGAGCATGTTGAGGGTTACCTTGAATTGTCTGCAAAGACAAAGATATACTTTTCTACTGCTGTTGCATTGTGGGATGCAGATTTCTATGTCAAAGTTGATGATGATGTGCATGTAAATATAGGTAAATATTCATCCAGTTATTTAAATTAAATATAAAATTTTATGTTACCTGGATATCCATATGTAAGTGTGTTCACTTATGTGCAAATGTTTTCTTGATTTGAGAACAAAAAAGGCTACTTAGAAAGAAATGACTATGTTTATTTGCTTAACTGAAATGGTTTTTCATCAATGTTCCATGAACGAGAGGCGGAGTAAATTTTCATATTGAAATTAGAGCCTATGACTGACTTTTTTGATGATTTTAGTTTTATGTGAGATAGTGCTGTATCTTCTTGTAACCATTTTGTACTAAGAGTGAAATGCTGCTCTTTTTTCAGTTTTCTAGAATTTCTACTTCTAACATTGTGTTTCTACTTTGGGCTTTTCCAAAATATTTTTACAGCTACACTGGGAGCAACTTTAGCTAGGCATCGGTCTAAACCCAGGGTCTATATAGGTTGCATGAAGTCCGGTCCAGTCCTTGCTCAAAAGTAAGTAAAACATGCTTTAATTGATTAATTATTTAAAAAATGGAGTATTCATTTAGTTTCATGTTTGCTTTATGGATAGGGGAGTGAAATACCATGAACCTGAGTATTGGAAATTTGGGGAAGAAGGAAACAAGTATTTCCGTCATGCTACAGGGCAGCTATATGCTATTTCAAATGATTTGGCAACTTATATATCAATTAACCAGTAAGTATCTGTGCATTTTGGAGGATAAATGACAATTGTTAGTCCCTAAAGTTCATCTGCTAATTTTTTCTGCTTGAATTTGTAATCATCCAGGCACGTGTTACACAAGTATGCTAATGAGGATGTATCATTGGGTTCATGGTTCATTGGATTGGATGTGGATCATATTGATGACCGGAGACTCTGCTGTGGTACCCCGCCTGGTAATCTCATACATTATAACATATGCCTTTGTGTGGGTGGTTGATTTATTTTAACCCTTGAAAATTTTCGACGACTGCTCAATCCATTTAATTGTGGATTATCACTGGGACTAATAAATCTGTGTGATACATTGTAACCATGTGAGGTCTTTCGGGTCGTTGCCTCCTTATGTATGGATCTATGTTCATTGATCAATTTATTCTTGTAGCATTTATGAATTTGCACCAAATTGGGGGAAAGAAATAGTTCAGTTTCATGCAAAGAAAATTTGTTACTAGAAATTATATGGTGCTAACTTATGGCAGATTGCGAGTGGAAGGCTCAGGCAGGCAACATCTGCGTTGCTTCATTTGATTGGAGCTGCAGTGGGATTTGCAAGTCCGTTGATAGAATCAAGGAGGTTCACCGGCGTTGTGGGGAAGGTGAGAATGCTTTATGGAGTGCAGAATTCTAATAAAGAGCTATTCTTCCAAACTCAGGAGGAAGCAAATAGAAATTTGGATATGTATGTGTCAAAATGTAAAATGAGAGAGATGGGTTGGGGAAAGTAATTGCTACTGGGATTCTGCTCCATTTTAGGCAAGGAGCAAGAACCGATAGCAAAATTTAGAGATTGTAATTATTTATTCTTTATGTGCTTGGAGAAGCCATCTTGTAAGCTTGCCATGGCTTATGAAACTCCTGAATAAGTGCCAATGTTCTTCTGCTACCTTCAACTTCATAAATTAGAAGAATATTGAAATTTTGTTGGGAGTATTGCCTTTCTTTCCATGATTGCCGACGAATATGTGATAAAATGTTCAATCTTGTTTTCTTGCTTTCTTTTATCTTGAAGGTTTCCAAGGTTTTCAAAATCAGTAGTCTTAAACTCTGTGTGCAAATAATGATAAGACTTCCATTAACTATTTTATCAATAACTATAAAATAGAAAAAGGAATTATACACAGATTTCTTTTTTATACTATACATTGAGATACTCAAAATTACAAAATATCACTTTATAATAAAAAAAATTTAAATTAATAAAAATTTTATACCATACATACTTCAAAATATAAAATACCTTTCTATCGAGAATTTTGGTAAAATAAAATATCTACAAAAATTAAAATGAAATTGCAAAAAAAATACCTTTGCTTTCATCACCATGAGGTGTGAATTATACAAGCAAGAACTATTGATGGGGAAAGGATCCTGATTTATGATGGGACAAAAACTCAAAGTTGTAAGTACAGATAAAGCCTTTGCCCTGAAAGAATGTGAACTCAATCTGATTTATTCATTAAAAAGTGGAATAAAGATTTTTTTTTTGAGAGAAAGAAATGTGGAATCAATGAAGTCAAGCCTGCTAGGATAAATACCAAAGAAATCATGATATTTCTAAACTGACAAAAAAAGCCAAAAAGCCAAGTCCCACTACTTCTCACTCTTCCCACCAAGAAACCTCCAATATATTAACTCCTCCTTTCTTGCACTTCTTGTCAATCCAGAAGAAGAATATAATTGGCCTGTATCTATCTACTTCAGATAACCATTTCAATTCAAGAAAATGGCTCCATTGCTCAAGTTCTTAGATTCTTCTCTTAGGTTTTCTGTTATTCCTCTCAGTGTTGCATCCATTTGTTTAATTGTGACTAATCAGCAAGAAAATAGCAGCTATGGGAATTTGAAGTACAGTAATCTCATGGGACTCAGGCAAGTTATTTATTTTTTCCCTAGTATTATTGTTTGAGATGCCCTAAACCTTTCTTTATTCTGTATTTTTCAAGTAAATGGAAAATAATTGTTTATTCAGGTACATGGTTTGCATAAGTGCCATTGGTGCTTGTTATGCTTTTTTTGCTGTTGCATGCACATGGAGCAGAAGCTTAGTTAATAAAGTTTGGTTGTTCTTTGTCTCTGACCAGGTTTTTCTTTAAAATCCCATTATTCCTAATACTAAAAAGATAGATACTTTAAAGCCAAATAAACCCTAATCATTTTCTTGAAATTTTTTAGCAGATTATTGCATACTTGACAGTCACTTCTGTGGCTGCTTTAATGGAGATAGTGTACTTGGCTTATAATGGTGACCAAGAAGTGACATGGAGTGAAGCCTGCAATTCCTTTGGCAAGTTTTGCCATAAAATGAAACTGGCATTGGTTCTTCATTTCTTGGCTCTTTGCTGCTTTTTTGTTTTAGCTGTGATCTCTGCTTACAGAGCTTTTGGTGTGTTTGAACCTCCTTTTTCTTCCAAACAGGTGGAAGGAGATACAACTTAGATATTAACTTCAAATTTAATATGTTCATCTTGATACATGTTGATTTGTACTTTTTATAGTGCTATATACTGAGATGTTACTGGATTTTAGTACTCCATGATTACTTCCTTATGGAAAAAATATTCCCATAAATAAATAAAAATAAGTAATTTTTTTTTCTTATTTTCCAAGTATGCTCAAAATGGTTTGTTTTTAACATATTGGAGATTGTAGAGAAAAAAATGAGTGCCAGTGTATCTAAATACTGTTGATGTGTGTACCTAACACAGAGCACTAATTATTAAATAATGTGAGGAGTTAGCTTTTTCTAGTAAGGAATGGAGAGTTGTTGTGTGGTCCATTTCACCTACCATGTCTATGAGGGCAGTTTTCTTCTAGACTTCGAGTCCCTCTTTTGTTCCTTTGTCCATGCCTTAGGTTTAAAGGCAGACATGTTCTAGGGAAGTGTAATGGCCTTAATGACAAAACAAGTCAGTGAAACTGGCTTACTGGAATGCCTAACAAGTCAGCTCTAGAAATTAAATGCATTATAACTTTAAAAATTTAGTCTAAATAATTTTTAAAAATTAATCTAAACGTTATGTTATCGAATAATTTTTTAAATAACGCTCGTTAAGACGCTAAATACTATTTAGATAGCTATCTCTATATACGACTGTGAAACCAACCTCTTTAATTAAATTATGAGTCACTTGATTGGCTTGTCACTTAACAAACACAAAAACAACAGAGCTGTGATTAAGCTCTTGCAAAATAGAAAACAATCTATCATCCAGTTCAAACACCAGCCAGCAAGAAATTTCAAGGACGGAAATTTGCCCTGCTGCTGGCAGTTTTCTTGTTAGACGGAAAAGTTTTCCAGTTGGGGGAACTTTTACCTATCGGCAGAAAAGTTTCCATGTCCATCTTTTTTAAAACGGGACGATGCCGTTTCTATTAAACAATAACATCTCTTGTTTACATTGTTGTTACAAGTTTTTTGTTTTGACGCGTCAGTCTCTGATTGGGCAGAGGTCTAGTTCTTTGATTCCTGCACGTTACAACGAATCCAACCCTCAAGAGTAAAGCATACGTTATGAGACACGTCTTTGGTTTTACACAATCATACCCTTCGATTCTTTAGCTTTGGATAAATCTCTTAAAACAAACAATTGCTAGTTATAAATTTATTCTCATATATAAATTACCCTTTTGATCATTGACTCATAAAGAAGAGAACTTTAGCTAATTCGCACAAGAAAAGTACTTGGAAGCCATGGCAAAGAGCTCCTTCAAGTTGGAACATCCTTTGGGTTCTCCCTTAATCCCTCTCTTGGTTTCTGTATAAATAAACATATGTTTATGTATTTTGTAATTTAGATTGATCTCTCCGTTCCTATTGTTGGGTCCTTTGTCTGTTCCTGATTATGGATTTAATGATCTGGGTTTTGGTTGGTTTTAACAAATTATGATTTAATGATTAATAATATCTATGTATTTTTAATTGTTAATTGTTCATTGATGTCTTTCGTTTGAATTTCTCTTGAACTTGGATTCTTTATGTTTTTAATTGTGGATTTTATGATCTGGGTTTTGGTGTTTTGACAAAGAATTATCTAATGATCAATAACATGTGATTTATGAATACATACATTCTGTTAATATCACAATTTCAAAAAATAATTTATGATCTGCGGATCATCGTTTTAATGTGGTTTTATTTTACTGTTAAGGTTTTGTCTGGTATTAATTTGGCACCGACTTGTCATAATTAACTCGAAAAATTGGAATTTTGTGTGTTTGGGAAATTTGACGTCTTTGAAGTTTGATAACAGAGAGAAGGGGAATTGAGCAGCCAATCTTGTAGAGGGAATGTTTATGCATTTTGGGGCTTTAATTATATTTTGTTTATGTAGAAGTTGACATGTGAGATCAGAATTCAGAAGTTTATCTTCATCTGCATTTAATTGAAGAACATGTATTTTGTTTGTTAAAATAGTTAGAGGCTCATTATTTTGGTAATGCTTAAAATTAGATTTATGAAATTTGCCATCAAACCTGAAAATTTCAATTTGGAATTTTCATTTTGAAATGTGGATCCTATTTTTAAGATGCTAGATATTTACTTCATATATGTGTCTCTTGTATGACACTGAATTACAGATTATTAACCAGTTTGATAAAATTGTGACTGGGAGTAGCAGAATCTTTATTTGACATCAGGATATTACAGAAAATAGTTGCTCTCTCAATACATTTCATAGAAATTTTCTGGACTCGTTTTATTTTGTGCACAAAGACAAACCACTTTGACTGTGTTACGTAACTTGCTTGCCTCCTGATCTTTTCCCATGCTGAATTCCGTGACAATTCACGCACAACATATTCTACCTACACCTCTAATATTTGCAATTCAAACAATCAGTCGCAACTTTAAGTCTATTTGATCAGGGGAGTAAAATCCATATTCAACAACTGGTACACTTATTATGGAGAATGTTGAATTATTATAATCAATTAATTAATTATTACAAGCCTAACCAATATCTCGGACTAAGTTGTTTTAAGCCTTTAACTTTATATTAGCTTCTGCAACTTACTTTCTCCTTGCTTACTTTAATGTCTAACTGTGGTTTTGTTTCTCTTTATGTACACACCAGAAAGGAGGCAGGCAGAATCAGCTCGAATTAGGGAGAAGTATCCCGATAGAATACCGGTATGAAAATGATATCTTCTCTGTCAATAATTTAGTCTATTTGTGCGGCTCTAGGTATTTGTTTATAATGTTTCTGATAAATAATATTGTCATTTTGTTTATGATGCGCAGGTTATTGTGGAGAGGGCTGAAAGAAGTGACATACCTGACATTGACAAAAAGAAGTGAGTGACATCTCTTTTTGTTGCTTTAACTTTTTTTTTTTAAATGGAACGTTGGTTGATAAGAATGACTGCATGTCTTTGTCATTTAAGAGGAAGAGGTTTTCTAATGTGGTACAAAATTTTCTTTTACTTGCTGACCATATACTGGATAATGATTTTCTTGAAACTTTCGTGTGCACTTACCTGGCAGGCTTCTCATTATGGTCTACTCTTTCCATGTGTTTTGCTTCCAAGAAGGTGTTTTCACTTTTCAGTTATTAAGTAAAAACTCCTGATTTGTGGAATGAATGTCAGCTGAATTGAGTTTATGGAAACCGAGAGCATTGTAGTTTTGATGTCCTCTCAAACTGATTTAAGTGTTATAAGTAGAGTGAGTTTGAAGTTGATTAAACAAGGTTATCTTTGGAGTAGGTTGCTGATGATATGTGTTTTTATGATACTTGAATATCAATTTGTGGCTAGAGATTAATCCTCTGATGAATTCCTTAAATATAATTGTGTATGATGAGATATTGCTCTCGAGATTGAACTGAAAATGATAGATTTTTCCTACAAGCTAAATAAAATTATTCTCTGCATCTTTATACTTTCTTACACGTAACAATATTCTTATTTGTTCTGAAATAACGTTGTATATAGATATCTGGTTCCTGCTGATCTGACTGTCGGCCAATTTGTTTATGTGGTTCGAAAGAGAATAAAGCTCAGCGCTGAGAAGGCTATATTCATCTTTGTCAAAAATATTTTGCCACCAACCGGTAAAAAGAAAATATCAACTTTTAATCTTTTTTTTTTTTTTATTTTGATCATCCTCATTTCAGAATTCGTCAACTTATCTATGGTTTCTGTTATCCCAGCTGCTATGATGTCAGCGATTTATGAGGAAAACAAAGATGAGGATGGTTTTCTGTACATGACCTACAGTGGCGAGAATACATTTGGAGAATCATTCTGAGTGCACTCAAAGCTTGAACCCATGTGGCTAGACAATGAGGAAATGTAAATTCTTGTCTTTCTGTTGTTACCATGGGCAGTCCCTTGTTGGAACTTGATATGATACTCTGCCCTTTCTTAAGATTTGGATATTACTATTACTGAATTTGATGCAGTAAATATTTGTGACAATTGGTATCAGATTTTACTATCTCAAATTAGGCAGCCCAGCCTTTGAATTAAGGGCAGGGAATTGAAGGGTTTTTTTATTTATTTAAAAAATAAATAAATAAAATGTGCAAATGTTTATGGATACTGTTATCTTTAGATCTTAGTTTTAAACATTGAATTTTTAAAAAGAAATGAGAATCGATTCTATTTGTAAAGATAAGTAAAAATTAAAAACAATTGATAATTAGTAAATATATATAATTTAATTGAACAATCAAATTAGAGGGCAATATAATGATAATTTTTTAAAAACAAATATATTTTTTAATTTCTCAAAATAACATCGCTTAAGATTAATGTGGTGCTGGTAATGCAAAACGACAACCCTAAGAAAGTAATTGCAAGAGCGAATGATAGAAAAGTAAAATTAGGTGAAATTGTAAAAATTGACCCATTGGTGTTGTTATGATATGTTAGACTATTTAGGTATGGCAAAGGTATAACACATAGATAGAATATCACGCACACGTGTTTTACCATCAACACGCATAAAAACGGATTGGAATTTATTAAAAAGATATAGATTTAATGAAAAAAAAAGAAGATGAATTATGATATTATTCGTCAAGGTAAAAAATAAAAATTAATTCTAGATAAAAAAATTTTGATTTTTCAATATGTGGATAGAATTATCAATAGTTCTCCCTCTTATTTTCTTTTTTGAAGAAGAAAGAAAAACACTTTTGAAAAATGGAAAATTCCATAAAACTAAAAGAAGACGAAACAACGTCGTTTCCGAAAAAAAGTAAAATTAAAGCCTAGTTTTTATATAAAACGAATTCTCTTTTATTTTCTCTCATTAAATTTTTTGCTTTTATTTAAATCTCTGGAATCGCAAATCCTAACCTTATTTAAGAAGAAAAAGAATTTCTTTCACGGAAGACGAACATCAAAGCCATGGCCAAGAGCTCCTTCAAGTTGGAACATCCTTTGGGTTCTTTCTCCATCTTTCTCTTTTTAGTATTTATGTCAAAACATCTCTCTATTTCTGTTTATAATTGTTGATTGATCTTTTCTCTTTATCTTTGGGTATCGTTTGTATTTAATTATGGATTTTGTGATCTGGGTTTTTGTTGGTTTTGACAAAGGTTGCCTTTTGAGATCAATAGCATGTCATGTTATGGTTTTGTTACTGTTTTCACTACCAATTGTGTTTTGATCTTCCAGTTGAAGAGATAGTAATACAGTTGACCTCAATGGGTCTCTGATAGCATGCAATATGGGGTTTTGAAGTTTTTTTATCTTCTTTCGTGGGGTGTGCTTTGATCTGGTAATTGTTGTATTTTTTTTAGCTTAATGACATTAAAAGAAAGAGAATAGTTTATCAAACGGTAGCTTGATCTAGGATAAAGAGTTGAATTTGATAGTTGGTTTGATTGAAGATGTTCTACGAGTTGAAGTGCGTGATATTTTTTTTAGGGTTTTTTCCCTAATTCTTCTGAGAAATTCCCTGAGTGATAATTGAGGGAAAATATGTTGTGTATTACTTTGGGGAACAGGTTCAATATGGTGAGTGGACTAACTGGAATTTTGGATGTTTGGTAATGGTGAGCTCTTAAATATTAGCCGAAAGATTGATAAGGTTATATTTAGGAATTTGTTAGCTTGGGAGATGAGATTGTTATCAGTTCTTGGGAGTCATATGCACTTGCTTTAACATCTTTAAAGTAGTCATGTGGGAACCTTTGTGTAAGTGAACTAAGCAAAGAAGATATGGAACTTGAAATACTGAAGTTCTTTGTTTTTAGTGTTTCTCTAGGACATCATGGCACTATAGTTGCCTTCTTATTGCACTTCATAATGTATAAAACCTTTTTTTCAATGCATTCTGACACTAAAAGAAGCCTACCCTTGCAGTATTATGTTCCATACTTGATATATTCTGATTATGGTTCCATTCCACTTGGCTTAATGATTTTAGGTCTCAACCATATTTCTAAGGGAATTAGACTGTAAAATAATGCTGATGCCTCTTCTATTTATTTATTTATTTATTTTTGTGGGCAATATTACATTTTGCATTAGAAGTATCTATCATAGAAGTAAGCCCCATCACTCACTCATACATGATACCTAGCACAGACGCTTTTTTTTTTTTGGAGACTGCGGAATTTTCTCTAAATAAAAGAAACTACCCAGTGACCTACACCATATTTTGCTTGAAGTATGATACTTTCTCTCTCTCTCTCTCTCTCTCTCTTTACTTACATATTTTTGTGGCTAACCATGTTTTATTCTGTGTCCTCTTAAATACATTCCAGAAAGGAGGCAGGCAGAATCTGCCCGTATTAGGGAGAAGTATCCTGATAGAATACCAGTATGCAACTCATGTTTTGTTCATCAATAATGTAGTCTATTTTTGTTAGATGACATCACAAGGATGCTTTATTCGTTCTTTTTTGCAATTTTTTAATGCTACATAGGTTATTGTGGAGAGAGCTGAAAGAAGTGACATTCCTGACATCGACAAAAAGAAGTTAGTAATATCTGAATTCTTTTGCTTCTATGATACTTCTTATAGATTTTAGTTGGCACATATTTTTAATCATTGGAAAGTCTTTACTGCTGTATGGAATTAGATGTTGCGTCATGCACTGAAGTTTGCCTCCTTGCTTCCTTCAAAAGCCTTTGGTTGCCATTTGTTTTACATTTACTTCACTTTTACCCTTCGTTTTCACACAATACCTGGGTTGTGATATGTACTGTTTTCTTATGTTGATCTCTAGGTTTGCTTTATGACTTATTGTTCCTCTATAATAAGTAGGCTTGTTAGAAGAGAAGCTTAGTTAATCCCATGAATTTCTTTTGTAGAAAATTCTATTGCTTTGTCTCTTCCCTTTAGCCCTAAGCACCTGTGTTTGAGCACTTATCCGGCATTACCTGTGTGTGTCTATAAGGAAAGCTTTGAAATGTTTTCTTTCCAATAGAAGTTCACATAATTATTTTTGCACCTCAACTACATTTTCTTTGGCATTTTTTGCGGCTTTATTGTGAAGTCATATTGGATGCAGATACCTTGTTCCAGCTGATCTGACTGTTGGCCAGTTTGTTTATGTGGTTCGAAAGAGAATAAAGCTCAGTGCTGAGAAGGCTATATTCATCTTTGTCAAGAATGTTTTGCCACCCACTGGTGAGAAGAATCTAATTTATTGTTTCGTTTATCTTATTTGCTTATATAAAAATATTATTACTTTATTTATTCCATTAGTCGACTTATCTATGATTTCAATTACCACAGCTGCCATGATGTCAGCAATTTATGAAGAAAACAAAGATGAGGATGGTTTCCTGTATATGACCTACAGCGGCGAGAACACATTTGGAGCAACAATGAAGGTACAGTGAAGCTATGATCATGGAAGCTCTTAAAAAGTTCAAGACAACAATGAATATATGTAAATTCTTGGCTTTCTGCTCTTAACCATGGATAGACAATGCTTAAACTCCATAATGCTCTTTAAAATTCTGGATGTATGACTGCTTTTTAATCTTATGCCATAGATGTGTGTGGTTTCTTCTTATATGAATCCACTGGTTGAGCAAATTAATTTATATTGGATCTTTCTAGTTAGATGCAACGTTCCATGAATACATTCTACCTTGTGCTTCTTACATGAAGTCTATAATAATAATAATATAAATATTGGATTATTAAACCTACTGCAAGACTATGTTTGGTTCGCTAATAGAATTTTATGAATTAGACATCTGTTTTCATTTCCATTCCTATTTAAGAACGAACCAAACAAGTCCTAAGTGCACAATTGGTGACAGCCTGAGAGTATATTCTCTTCTATTGACAAGCAAAATGAAACATGAAAGATTTCTTTTGACAATAAAAGATACATGAGCATATCGTTCAGTGATAGTATTTAGTTGTTATTTTGTATGTTTATAGTTAGAGATTAATTTTAAAAAGCTTAGTAGCAGAGCAAATAGCAGATACTTAAAAAATAAGCATCCTCGCTAGAACAAACCCCATTCAAGTTCAATACAAAAATAATAATAATAAAAATAATATATCAAAAATAAAAATACACCAAGCCATTCCCTGGTTTCTTCTCTCAAAAGTGGCAATCATCTTAGCAAATTCCTGGCAAGTTGTCCCAAGAACAAGAACCGAGGGTCCTGCCGTGGTCTGCTGGAGGAAACAATGATGCCATCTGCATCTCAAAGCCAATATTATCATCTGTTATAACGGAAGATTGCCCGTTGGAGATATCTGCACTATCACTGTAAAACTCAGGCTGCGTAGAAGAAGGAAGGTCGTTCAAAACCTTGAAGTCTTCAGGCATCATGTTGAGTTGACCTCCATCCTCAACCTTCTGATCCATTCCTGTATGCATCAATGGAAAGAAAAACGTTGTTTTAATTATCCAATCTGAATAAATCCAAGGTCAATGGTTAATGATCATCAGTTTCATTAACAGCACTAATCAGAAGCAGAACAAATACATCAATTTCACACAAAAAAGCACAAAAAAATTTTCCATAGCAAAAAACTGACCTGGAGATAAAGCAAGAGAATTGGGTTGATCCCAATATGAGCCGAATCCGTCAGACATGAGCAGCTTAGGCTTCTCTTCCAAACTGCTCTGATCTATGTAAGTCTGTCCACATTCTGTCAATACCTTGGCCTCTTGCAAAAGATCTTCTAATTGAAACCCAAGTTTTCCATTAACCTTATCTTTAATAGAATTACCAAATTTCTTTTTAGTAGCTCTTTTACTAAATTTACTAACACTAGGAATACCGATCCGGTTAGCTGTTGATACAGATTGGCTTGAAGGGAGCTCCGGCTGAGTCACAGCAGCCAAAAGCGAACACATTTCTTGATTTTCTTTCTGTAACTGTGCATGAAAGTCACTAGTGCTATAACTGCTGTTAAGGAAGCTAGAAAAGCAAGAAGGGATCTGGTGACTCAAAGGAGTGTTAGAAGCTGAAGTAGGTAATGAGAAGTCAGAATCTGGGCTAATACTGGATGTAGAAGGTGGGTTGTTGTTGACAAGCGCGGGAATGTTAGGGGTGGAAGAGAAGCGTTTAAAACGCATTGGTGCCTGGAGGATCGGAGCTGTTCTTGGGATGGTGAAGTCAAAAAGTGGCAAAGCAGTGGTAGTGGGAGATGATAATGGAGGACTAGAAGATGCATTAGTATGTGGTGTATGTGGATGTGTAGGGGATGGTAATTGAGTTTGGAAAGAAAAAGAAGAAGTTGGAGTGGAGGGTGAGGAGTGAGATGAGTGGTGGTGGTGAGGGTTGTATTGGAGGTGATGGAGGTGTTGGGGTTGGGATTGAGAGAAGTCAGAAAGTGGAAGGGGAGGAAAATTAGTAGAAGCGGTGGCAGGGGAGAGAGGAGGAGGGGTGGTGGAGGTAGAAGTGGTGGCGGTGTTTTGGGCTGGAAGACAATGAGTTGGGAAACTAAAGGAGGAGATAGGAGTGGCTTGGGTGATAGAGGTTGATTGTGAATTTTGGTGGAGGAGGTGGAGGTGGAAGTGAGGACTAGGAGTTTGTTGAGGTTGGATATCAGGTGGATAAAGAGGAAGGCCTTGGCGTTGATGTCTTTTGACTCGTGTGTTCCAATAATTCTTGATTTCATTGTCGGTTCGTCCTGGAAGCTGTAGAATCAAGAATCAAGAATCAAGAAAAATGTTATTTTTAATTTATAGCACAAACAACAACCTAAAAGTTATTTTTTCTTTGTTTTCAAAAGAAGCAGAAACGGAGGCAACTCTTGTCGCTCTTTCAAAGCGCTAAATCAGAATTATTAAACCAGGAAAACTCTTTAAGGCACGGAAATCCAGAAATGAAAAAGCTAAAACAGACATACCCTGAAATTGTTTTGAAAATGATAAACATATAAAACAAGAAACAATAGAAATAAATTGTTTCAAAAGCAGAAACATAGGTCAACCTTGTCTCTCAAAGTACAAACAAAAAGAATTTAAGAGAGAAAAACGGATCAATGCAAGAGAAAAATCAATCTAGAACTAAAAGAGCTATAAAATTCAAGAAACAAATAAACCCAGAAATTGTTTTGAAAGAAAAAAGAAATAAGAGATGGAAATGGTTTCAAAAGCAGAAAACCTGCAAACTCTTCCACTCAAAAAGAAAAAAAAAGAAAATACAAGATAAAACCAATTAGTTAAAAATAAGAGCTATAGAAGTCGGAAACAAACAAACAAAAATTGTTTTGAAAAGTAGAAACAGAGAAAACAAATTTAAAACATAATACCAGACTAGCCATGCGAGCCCATTTGTTGCCAAATTTAGCGTGCAACTCAACAATAAGCCTCTCCTCTTCCGGCGAGAATGCACCTTTTTTAAGATTAGGCCGGAGGTGATTGGCCCACCGAAGTCGGCAACTTTTTCCACAGCGAGACAACCCAGAATGTCTCTGCACCGCATTCCAATTTCCTTCACCATGTTTCCTCACATACTCCACCAGTATCGCATCCTCCTCCGCTGTCCACGGCCCTTTCTTTAAAATGGTCTCACCGTTGACATCTCTTCCTCCAGCTTTACCTCCACCATGATGAAGAGCAACCATATCAGCACCAACACCATGAATGGCAGCAGCAGCAGCTATATCACCACAACTACCACCTGATCCTGTGGACCCACCACCAACTTCGCTGCCGCCGTTGCTGGTGGGCATCATATTTCTTAAAAGAAACTCAAAACACCCAAAATATATATTATTTTATTTTATTTACGTAAAAAGAATATAAATATTAATTTTTCTCCCCTACCCCTCTCTCTCTGTATCTCTATGTGTAATTGAAAACAGAGGTTTCTGATTTTCTGGATTTTCTTTTTGTTTCTTTCTTTTTTGTTGTAGGGTATCTCAATAATTACTTTTCTCTTACAAAAGAAAGAGATAGTGTCTTCATCTGTTTCTTGCTTTGAGAATTTGAGTCCTCTTCTCTGACTGGGCAAAACAATTCCATTCCTTTAATTTTCCTGGTTGCTTAATAGGGTTGCTGTTCCAGACACAGAGGAAAAGAGGGAGAGAGAGAGAGACAAAGAGAAGGGAGCTTTTGGATGGGGTTTGGTGGGGTATGAGGAGAAAATGGGGACCCACAAAAGGGTTATGAGTTAGAGAGATGAAGCTTTGTAAAGGAGAAGAAAAAAGGGAGGAGATAGAGAATTACCTCTCCTCCGGTTACTTCTCATTACTTCAATGGTGTACCCTTTTAGGCGCTTTGCTTTTTTTCTTTTTTTTTTTTTCTTCACAATTTTCATCTCTCTACTTTTCTCTTTTATTAAAATTTAATTTTCGTTTATACCAAAAAAAAAATTAATTTTCTTTTTTTGTTTTTTGGGGTTTGAGGTTTATGTCAATATAAGTTTTGGTCACCAAGTTTTGTAAGAATTAATAATTTAAGCACTATACAATTTTTAGTGGAAGTATAAGATTTTAAAGGATTAATGTTTAATCATAAAAAAAATAATTATCTTTTTTCAAAACAGTATTCAGATAAATCCCACAATAATGATTTTAGATTTTCAAACTTTACGTAGCAATATAGTTTATTATCGTTGATTTAATCATTTGTTGGTTTTAATGGAATTAATTTAATTTAATTAAAATGCAGTGAAAGGACTGTGACTTTTATAATTTAGAGTTAAAATGTTGAATTATTATCAAAATTTGCGGCTAAAATTATTAATTTTGATTTCTTTTTCTTGCCATTTAGTTTTTAGGCTTTAGCCAATATCCCCTCTCTCTGTCAAAAGCTTGGATCTAAAATTTGACTGTGGTAAAAAAGCGAAGTAAAAGGGTGGTTAAAAAAGTATTTCTCCATTTGGGACTGCAGTACCGGCCAAAAAATGTGATGTGAATCTACTACTACAACAGCATATATGATGACCATTACCCAAAATTTTACCCACCAGGTAAAACTCTCTCTCTCTATACCTTTATTTCATCTTGTGTGAGAAAAAAGTGTAATGATGGTGCCCATAGTCTAGCCAAAAGGTGTCTTAATCCATCTTTTTGTCTTAATCTTTATTCCCAGCTTTGTTGGAAACAAGAACCCTACATGTTGTAATGTTGTTTTTGTTTTTCATGCTATCTTAAACATCTTTTGCTGAAAAAAAAAATTAATCACAATTTTACATATTAATATTCTTATTAACTACTTTGTTTAATCCTCCAAAATAAGCTCATAAGATATTAATAATTAGAGAATCTTTATCAATCCTGAAACGACATTAGTGTTATACCTAAAAAGTCTAAAAATGCTTGTTAAAAGTCCGAAAAATATTCATTATTCTTCTTTTATATAATTTCTATTTTTGGTAAAATTTTATCTTCTACAATTGTGATGAGATAAGATAAAAAATATTTATTTTGATGAGGTGGATCGAAAAATCAGTCGAAATTGATAATTTTCAATGTTTAATTGTTTTTTATTGGGATATGACTATGCAATTTCCTATTTTTATTTAAATCTCAATATATACACATACATTGCCATGTGGCCAACTTTGAAATTATTAATACATGGTAAAAAGTTAATCCCCAGTACTAAGAACATGCCTGGATGATTTTAAAAAAAAAACATATATGGATATTATTTGTCAAAGGTTCTAGAAACAAATTATTTAATTTTGCACATGGAAATTTCTATTATTAATTTTTCAACATGTGGACTCTTCCAACCATGCTAGACAGAACCAAAAAAACATGGTAAAAAAAGTAAAAAAAAAAAAAATTAGAAAAAAGGAAAATAAAGGGACTAAAAGAAGCATATACACACATAAAGACTTGGTCTTCACATATATATAATTTTTATTATTTGCCTTTAAAATGAATGGTTTATAGCTAAAACACCCAAAACCTTTTTTAGCTATGAAACAAAATAATTAGGAAAAGAAAAACTAAATAAATAAGAGTCAATGATGGCCCGCCAACCTTGACCTCTTGTTTATGCATATATAAATGTTTGTTTTAGAGCCAAAGAAAGAGAGAAAAAGGCCATTGCAAATCACATAGAGCGACTGTGGGAGAGATATTTCCATGGCATTGCTCCCAAATTTCTGGAGATGCTTCACGGAATCATCTCCTACAAAGAAATTTGTATGTGAAGGTGATGTTTGTGTGATGAGAAATGACAGGAGAAAATTTGGCAAGAAAAGATCTCCCAAGAAGACAGAGGAGAAGCAAAGCAATGAAAATAACAATAATAGAACTCATTTTGCCCCTTTGTCTATGAGAAGGGTTCCTACAAGTTTATAGGCAGCAATGCTGTGGTGTTTCTAAATTGTGAGGCAGCTCTCCATTTTATTCATTTTAGATTGCCTGGTATTAATTATGTTTTTGTATTTTATTTATTTATATATCATTATCATTATTATTATTTATTATATTATTATTATTATTATTATTATTTTGTAAAAAATTAGCCTATTAGGCTGAGAAATCTGTTCATGTATTTGGGTTTTTCTTATTTTCCTTTTATTTCACAAGAGAAGAGCATTGTTGCAAGTTAAATCTTTATGGTCATCTCTTGTTTTTTGTAGAATGAAAATGAGAGAAAATGTATGTTGTTGTGATATATATTTTTTTTATTTCTGTTTATACTCTCATAAATTCAAAAGAATTTTTGTTTCAATCTGCTTTTCTCCATGGAATAGTAACTTGCCCTCCTCCCACAATTTAGGTACCTGTCTTTTGCCAATCTGGGGAGAGAACGACATGCCGTTAAATATGAACGCGTCCATTACGCGTAAAATTCCTTTACCATAATTTTAAACTCGTCAAATGATTCATTCATGTTAACTTGTGTATTGACACCTGTCATCATTAGGAATTATATTACTGTTCTCATGAGCATTACCTGTTCAAATTTTTTGCCATTCGAAATTAAAGGGATTAACCAAACAATCTCACATGATCATGTAAGTGTCAAAGGCAATGTGTACATGCTCCTGGTGCAGGCAAAAAATTCCATAGTAATAGAACCAAAGATAGAGTTCCTTTAGAGAGCATTACTCAAATGTACAATAGAGAAGAAGCGAAATTATGAATGCAAATTGAAGGAATCAAAGACTAATAGAATCTAAGAAAGAAATTCTTGTCCACCTTAATCTAATGTACAAGGCATAACCTGGAACTTATGTGTGATTAATTTGATTTGGAAAATATGATCAACAGATGATAATCCTAGAGATAGATAACCAATCCATCTTGCGCTCAACGCTTTCTTCCAATATATATATATAATAACTCCCTGACAGAAACTAAGTACTGTTCTAGTCAGTAATCTTCAACAAGAGAAGAAGAAACATGTTTATGTACCTCTATTAAAAATTATCTTTCAGCGAATCTCCAGGAGTCATTTCATCTATTGCAACTGCAAAAATCCCTTCTTTGTACAGAGAAAATCCAGCCAAGGACTAAATCCATGAACTTCATCTTATGAATCGAAGATTTGTGTTAAAAATCCTCATACCCAATTAGGCAGGATAAGACCTCTCACATGAAATATCAATGAACCAGCAGCCGTTGTGACATTTTAAGCAGCTAAGGTGTGAGGATAAAAAAATATTAAATTTCCTGAATCCAGGCCAAGATTACCCCAGCAATTCCTGTTTCATACTCATAGTTGCAATGCTAGGTCTGGCTGCTGCGAGTCAACCATCACACCCGAAGACTGTTTGACTGGAGAACCAGGAGATTGGAAACCAATATTCAAGTCAGGAGGAAGTGTCTCTGGTTTTTGCTTTGGCTGCGAATGTGGACTTAGCCCTCGCCAAGGGGGTTGCATTTGAAGCCTGGACAAGTCGGTTGCAACAAATTGCGGAAAGATCATTGGTCTGTTTTGGAACTGTCCTTCAATTCCTGCATGAACAGGCGGTCGCATAAATGCTTGAAATGCAAAATTATTCTTCTCACCCTGAAATTGCATTCCAGCAGGAAGGGGGAACTGCCCTTGAACTCGAGCAATTTGTGGATGCAATTGCCGGGTTGGGTTGTATAATGACTCTGCAGAGATCTGATTTTTGGGTGCGGTAGAATTTTCAATTGGTGGTTTAAACCCTCCAGCACCTATGGACATCCATGCACGGGCTGCAGCAACAGCAGCATTGCCAGAATCATTTCTTACAGTTGGAAGTGATGGCGTCGCAGGGGAAGTATCAGCTGAGGATTGATTTGAAGGTTTCTGCTGTTTTTGAGACCTTTCAGCTGACATTTGCATTGCTTCAACTGGATCAGTTAGAACTGGTTCCTGTCCCTGTGTAAAGAATGTTCCTGCACGGGCCATTTGATTGGGAACACCATCAGAAGATGAATTAATCATTCTACTATTCAATGAACTACTAGCCTTTCCATTTGGTAGTCCTCCAGAACCAACTCTAATGTTATCCGCCTGCTTAGAAGGCACCGAATGCATGAGACCCACTGCCCTTGGTATCTCCCTTGGCTTGGTTGTTGACATTTCCAAATTATTTGGAAGCTGCTTCTCTGTAACAACATCGGAATCATGTTGATAGCTCGATGGGGGCAAGTTGAGTTCAACTTGTTTCGAAACCTTGTTCTGAGCCCCAGCAGAATTCCTGGGTGGAAGGCTTTGCTGACGATTAGTGTGATTAACAGGGATAGGTGTACTGGGTTTTGATCCAGCTGAAGAAAACAACAAGGTTCTTCTTTCTAACATGGCGCCACTTGTTGGACGAAACAATGATGGTCTGCCGTCTGCAGTTGGAACTCTAACATTATTCTCCTTGGGAGGAACTGGGTTCCTTGAAAATAAGTCGCTCTTTAGCACATCGGCAGCACCTTGTAATTTTGTAAACAAGACAGATTCTTTCATTGCACGCGTTTCAAGCATTAATACAGGTGTTGGCAGTGGCTCATATTCTCCAACCCATCCACGACCAAACTTATAGTCTGGAGGTAGGGCTTGCTCAATCCTCTGAGAGGCAACTTTCCATGCAACTGGTCCAAGAGTTGCAGCAAAACGAGCCAAGCTTCTCGCATAAGAATAATCTGCGTGAAGCCCAACCTGATTGAGGAAAATAAAAACAAGGTAAGTATAGAAACCAAGTACTTCAAGGGAGAGAACAGTTCCTCTATTACATACAGCAACCAGTTGCTTGATTTCATTCTCAAATGTTGAAAATATTGATTCTGATTTGGTCAGTGGTTGAGCGGATATGTTATAGGTTGCACGACGATTTTCATCAAGCATGGATGACCTCCTTCCAAATTTGGGGAGTAGACCCTTCCCTAAAAAGTAAAGCATTCAAAAAACAAAGCAAGTATCAAAATCACAGAAACTATAAAGTATTGTTTATTATTCTGGGGGACAATCAAGATGGACACAGAATCACAGATCAAAGGTAACTACATCAGCAAGTTAGATTTAAAAAAAGAAAAAAAAAGTGTCGGTTGAAACATTTAGACCTCATAATAAAAAGCCATTACTGAATTATGATCCTAGTCAAGGTGGGGTCAAAGGAGGGAGTACTCAGGTAGTCATATATTTCAGTAATTTCCAATGAAATGACTGATTACTAATACAAATTCACCATTACAACAAGCTGCAGCCAATTATCTAGGTATTTTGCATGTTTGAACAAAGGAGGATAGAACTTTGAAAAACTGATTCTACATGTAAAACACCATCAATAAAATCCTAGAACTCCTTTTCTAAATATAACGAAACCACATGGAAAGTCACTCTACATACCTGATGATAGTTCTTCCGGTTTCTCCTGATTATTATCAATCAGAGAAGAGTTGCCCTCTATAGGCCCATCAATATTACTAGGCCTGTCACAGCCACTAGCTTGTGTAGCAATCAACCCATTCTGGAGATCACCTGTAGTGGCTAGAGTGGCGCCAGAAGAAAAATCAGAGCCTACAGGTTCCTGCACAGTCCGGCTCAAAGGTTTCTTCATTTGCTTCTTGGCCAAGAAGTTGGGTTTCGTTTTCTGCTCTGATTTGTGCTCCTCGTCAGAGCGTTCAATGTCAAACCTTAACTTCTGGAACTTCTTTCTTGCCAACTCTTGGATAGCACGTGCCTTTCCAAAATAATCAGATAATAAGATGGCCAGCAAGATAGGGAATAAATCTAAGAGTTCAGGAGAGAGATAAAAATACCAAAAAAGTATACCTGTTTATGATATATGGTCTCTGCTGAATTGTATTGCATTGCATTTGAGCAAATTAGAAACACATCACTCTGCAATCAAAGAAAACAGTTTCAAATAACACCATGTATCACTCCAGTATTAACCACTATCATTCAAGAGAAGATATATCACAGCAAATAAGTAACATTAGCCAGTTTACTTCTTTTGGAAACAATGAATATTACAGGTAAAAAAATATTCTAGAGCCCATGATGCTCAGTAAAGTGTAACCATAAGTCTATAACCCTTCTAGCCTTCCAGATCAATGACGAGGACCACGTATTGACAACAAAATAAGGAATAGATGAATTATACTAGACTCCAAAAAATTAACAGTATTCAGGTATTTGGCCGAAATTTCAGATAATATATCCAGGAATTTTCCACCAAAATGCATTTTTGAGATCAAGGGTATCAGGTTAATCACAGAGATTAAGGTGCAAAGCAAAATTTTTTCCCATCTAATGTTGCCCAGAAAAAAATGACCTTCGAAAATAATTAGCCTAATCAGCAGCTTTGAATTCCTTAAGCCCCTCTGAAGATAAATGATCTACTCCAGAAATATTCTCCCAGCAAGACCAAAAAAGAACAAACATCATCAGAATCGTGCTCTCCATATATCAATTAAGGCCTTTTTCACTGGGAATCCAATGAAAAATAGTTCCATTCCATCCAAAAAGTTTATATACTAGACATATAGCCCCACATTTAACCAATTAGCACCAAATCATAACAGCAAACCCTCTCACTATGATTCAAGAACTTTCACTACTAAACCATCATTTGAGTTAAATTTGCCAATGTCCTTGACCATACTTATGGAGCATAAGCTGAACAACTAAATGCTGCATGAACGGCATGTTGAGTAAAACCATTTGAGACTGTTAAGTAAGAGGTAAAGGTGAAAGCACAGTATCTGATTCTTACTGTCTGGAAATGCATTGCTTGAGGGTGGGGGGTTGGGGGAATTGCATTGTTTAATAGACAGAACTTGAAGGGCTGGAAAATGGAGTTTTCCTTTTGTCTAATCTCAACAACCAAGGAAAAACAGTATTATTTTTCTAATATCTCCTCTAAACTGCTATTAACAAATTTTCCACTGTTTTTTATTTATCGCAATAAACAAAAAGTCCTAAATGTCCTCAAAAGTGGGAAGCTTGTCAATTCAATAGCATATAATTAAGGAATTAGAGCTCAGTCAACAAAACTTAGCATCCAAAGAGAGAGTTTAGAGGCTTGGAAATGAGTTTTGCCTAAAAGAAGCCCACTGCATAGAGAGAGAGAGAGAGAGAGAGAGAGAGAGAGAGAGAGAGAGAGAGAGCTTCCAATTATAAACATAGCATCTAAAATCACAATCTAAAACTTATTTTTTCGGTCATTTCCAATGAAATATCACGATTCAAAGATAGCTTCCAATTGACCTTGCACGAAGCTACCAAAGGAGACCCAAGGAGGGCAAAAGGACTCTCTCCAAAGGTTGACACTTGAATCAAACGAAGAACTGATAAAATTGAGAACGGCTGCAGTGAGAATGGACTCTGATACA
Source organism: Jatropha multifida (assembly GCA_948099535.1). NCBI lineage: Eukaryota > Viridiplantae > Streptophyta > Magnoliopsida > Malpighiales > Euphorbiaceae > Jatropha > Jatropha multifida. The sequence continues at coordinate 3,753 of CANUEX010088017.1, read as the reverse complement.
ACTAAAACACTAATGCCACACATAAATGACACGAACAATGGACTTCAGCAGCACTCCACTTAGGCTCTGTGTCGATGTCGGGGCTCAAACAGAGGTGTGAATTGTAGATACTCACCTCAAATTGTTCAAAGGTTGAATATGATCCATTTCCCAGCTTCTTCCTCACTGTGGAAAAGTCCATTGGATGATCAATCACATCAAGATAATCAGGAAGCTACAACAATAAAAAGGGAAAAAGAATTAGTACTTCAAGATCCCATAAAACAGAGCTCTCCAAAAACAAGTCAACAATTAACCACTTCAGCATCCACGCACCTCTTCCAGATCCACTGGTTCTGCATACACGCCATATGTGTCCTTCCTACCACAATTTAGACCCGAAACAACAATTAACATAAAAAATCTCCCTCGGCCTTAATACAATAAGTATCAAATCACAGAAGGACAGAAGAAGACATATAAGCCATAACCCACTTTTGAAGCTTGTCAAGGATTAACTCGAGCGACTTCTTATCAGGCAAAGGCAACCCATTTGGATGATCAGTTGGAGTCCCTAATCAAGCAGAAACATAAAATTAAGCAAACCCACATCAAATTTACATGTTAGACATACATATATATCCCAAAAATCAACAAACAAACCTGGAACAGAGTCCTCTCCCCCTTTGGTATCAGCTTTTCTTTCCCTTTCCTGTCAAAATCCAAAAGGTTCAATACCCAAACTGGAATAAACATATTCATGGAGCAAGTAAATGTACGATGGGAAAGTGAAACGAGACGCTGATAGAGACAGAGACAGAGACATGAAATAAAGCAGCCAACATATGTAAGAGAGAGAGAGAGAGCGTGTGAGAGCAAAAGATAATAGATATAGAAAGAGAAAGAGAGAGGTGGGTAGAGAGAGAAAGGTGGGGAGAGCGTGATCAGATTCTGTTGGAGAGAAGGTAGTTTTGACAGTTGACTCCCGACCGTTATTTATCTCCAAATCTCCCGACACAGAGAGACACATATAGAAAGGGAAAGGAAGCGATGAGTTGAGTAATATTTGAAGTCTGCACCAACGAAATTCTTCAGTGATTTCCGCTGAGCTGTACACTTCCTTCTTTACCTTCTCTTTCCTTTTCACCCTCCACATTTTCTCTCTATTTTAAATTCATCTGCTTAATCAGATCCATACAATTAAACTGATTGATTAGCGATTTTATATACCTCTTGATCGTTCTCATCGTCATTTCCATTATCATTTTCGCTATCCTCTTCTAATTCACTGTCACCGCTGCCGTTGATTTTCCTCTTCTTTAACGGCTTCTTTTCGCTTACATCTTCTTCATCCTCCTCCTCCTCCTCCTCCTCCGAGGAAGATGCCACGTCATCCTCTCGCGCGTGATCTCTACGGGCCGCTTTATGGCGGCTCTGGTTTTGGTTGTTGAGCTTGAGTACTAGCTTGAGCTTCTTCTCTTTTCTTCTTTCCTCCTCTTCTTCTTCTTCAATCTCTTCATACTCCTCGAACTCTTCCAGGTAATCATCGTAGTCGATAAAGTTGTTGTACCTTACATTACGGCGCCGGAGACTTCGCCGTCTCTCCGGCTCAGTACTCGCTACTTTCTGTCCAGACGAACGCCGAGCTAGATCCGCCTTCGATGGTCTTCCTTTCTTCTTCCTCTTCACGATCTGTCCCATCCCCGTGTGTTTCTCTCTCCAAACTATACTGTTTCTAGTTCTGCTTCCTTTCTCTCTCTAGGAAAACAAGTCTCTTTAATTTTTTTTTACTTTCTCTCTCTATCTCTCTCTTGATTTTTTTGGTTCCATTATTTTCTTCGATGGTGGCTTGGCTTTTTCGAGGGAGGGTTGCTTTTGGTGTCCGAGCCTAGCTCCCCACCTCTTTTTAAGACAGCCAAACCCAAGGTTCGGACGTGGTGTTGGTAATAAAATGATGATCGAGTTTTTTCGTTTGTAATAACGGCGTCAGCGAGTGAAAGAGACGGCGTCTAGTGCTGCCCGCTGCCCTAGTCAGGTTTGCATGGCCCTTCTCCTTGAGGCGCGTTTGTCTCGACGTCATTTTGCCTTGCCCCGAAAATAGGAAAGTTTTCTTCATTCGTTGTCTTGGCGCGTTAAATCACGCAACTGCATTGTCTTGGTTATTACCCCTTGGTTACACATGGCAATAGTAAATTACATAGAGAGACATCGTTATGTTAATAACATTACCTCATTAGCTAGATAGGCTGTCCGAACCCTAACCAAAAAAAAAAAAAGAGTCTAATTCAGCTTCATTTCATGGTGCCCTAATGATAAAACATTGATTTTATATTTATTTTTTAAATATTAAATATTTTTTTACCATTAATTACTATATATAAATTTGATTTTTAAATTAAATATTATTAAATTCGAGCTCAGCTCATTTACTGAATCAACTGAAATTTTATTAAATTCGAATTTAGATTATTTACTAAATAAATTGAATTCAAATAGATTGAAAAAAAGTTGGGGCCCATTTGAACGCATTGAGGTTAAAAGTATTATTTTCCTTAAACTATCAAACTCATTGGAATAAGTATTAATTAGAGCGGTTACTTAAAAACAAATAGCAGTAGCGGATTTTGCGTTTGAAGTGATAGCTTAACGAATCAAAGCATAAACTTTTAATTTGAAGGTAAGTATGCAGCCAATTATTTCAAATTTTACAATTCAATAATTGAGTAATAAAAGTAAAATTGCACATAAAACAATTAAATTACTACCTCTTGTTCACTATAAATGCTGTTTAAAATTAATTTTTTTTATCTCACAAGATTTGTTATTTTAGAAAATGAAGAAAATGTTGATTTTTTATCTCACAATATTTTATCATTTTAAAAAACAATAAAAATATAATTTAATTAATTATAAATTTTTTATTGAAATGAGGTTTCAATTTCTTTAATTATTACTATTTTTGTTCCATCATATTTGTCATATTTAAAAAATTAATTTATTCTAAAATATTTGTCATATTTGTAGGTTAAAGGAGTAATAGGTCTTTTTTTTCATATTTGCTTTTTATATATTACCAATAATTATTAATTCAATTTAATAATTTTTTTAGAGAATTAATATTAAATTAAGGGTAATATAGTGAAATAACCCGTTAATTTATTTTCAAAAAAATTTTTATTTAAAATTTAATTGTAAATTTTCACGAATGAGAATTGGCCAAAAATAATATTGTATGCCGCGAACCGAATCAAAAACCAAATTTAAATAGTCTAACTCAGTCGAAAAACCCTTAAATCAAATGGAATTAGGCGAAATCGTTGATTTAGACCAAATCAGTTCAAATCGAACCGAAACCATTTAATTAAAATAAATAATAATATTAATTAATTAATTAATTAAAAAAAAAATCCAGAAATCTCTCCTCCCTCTCTCCTTCCCCGTTTTCTCTCTCTCGCGCAGCAGCCCTGCTCCCTCTTCTCTTCCACGTTCTCCGGCCACCGTTCGAAGAGAGCGAGGTGGCTAACGACTCGTGAGGCTTCACTGATCCAGTTTTCGGCCTTCTTGCACGCAGAGAGGGTCTCTAATGGCGCGAATCGGGACTGGAAGCTTTCGACATGCTGCAATGGAGTTTTCCGGCGACTCCAGGCCATGAGGTGGTCATCAATCGACTCCCCTTGACCACGCGAACGTTTCCCCTCAAGAAATTCTGGCGATGGAGCATTGAAGATCGAATCACCATGAACGGCGGAGGAGTGGCTACTGTCGTGCTCGATC
>CANUEX010088003.1:0-15294 GCA_948099535.1 Jatropha multifida | reverse complement strand
GGTAAGTTGCCGGGGAGAAAAGAATAGTGACGCACAGTGTTTTTCAAAAATATCTGATTCGGGTCTAATTAAAATTAATTCGGTCCAATTAAAGAAATATTGGTCCGATTTTATTCAATTAGCGGTTATTCAATAAATTTTTGATCCCCATAATATTACGTGGCGTAATATTATTGGCTAATAATTTACAATTTAAATTTAAATGGGAATGTTTCGAAATAAAAATTTCAAGGTATTATATATAGTAACTACCTTGACAAGTTACTTAGTCATGAGATAAATGGTAATTTGATTAAATAATCCTTTAGTTTTATTATAATTTAGTATAATTAATTATTTTTTTAATTCGCATGCAAAAATCTTAAATGACTTATATTTTAGAACAGAGAGTAATTAACTTTTAAAATATAAAAGTTCTTTAAATATGAATATTTTTCCTATAAATCAAAATTTTAATATTTTTACTTAACATTTAATTTTATAATCAAATAGTGAAAAATAAATTATTTTAAAAATATATTAGAAGAAAAAATTTTTCTTTTTAAAAAGCATTTTTGAAAAGCAAGTATTTTTCTTTTTCTTTTTTTTAGGAAAAGGTAAGTAACTTTTTGGAACGACACGCAAGTATAAACATAAATAAATAAATAAATGTCTAATAAACAGAAAACAAAGGAATCAAAATAAGACAATTATCATCGGAAAAAAAAAGGAAGAAAACCTTAGAACTAAAATAAATAAATATCTCATTCTAAAAAAATACTATAAAATAAGTGAATGTCCTATACGAGCTAAAATTCTATATTCTTAATTTTTGTGAACTCTATCTTCCTGATATGCGTATTATGTAATTATAGATATACGTGGATTCTCATCAATAATAAATACACTCTCAAATTTTTCTCATATTTTGCTCTACATTCCTTCTATTCCTTCTCTTTATTTTTATATTATCTATTATTTTATAATACGTTATCAGTACGATTTTGTTTTATCACTTTGATTTTTTTCGCTCTTTTGAATTATAAATTGTTTAAAGAAAAACCTCTTGATTGTTTTGATTAAATCGCTCAAAGAGGGGATAGTTTATGACTTGCGATAATTAAAATTAAGATTAGTGTATTTAAATTTATTACATTAAAAAGATAATTTTCGATACCTCTTTAATTGTTAATTTACATAAAAAAAGATTGAAAATCATTTTACAGCTTAGTATTTTATCAATTTTTTTTCTTTTTTTTTAAGATTACAATTAGCAAGATTGGTTTTTTTTTTTCCTTCTCTTTGTGAAAATAAAAGAAAGATTTTTTTTCTTTGTAAAATTTCGTTTGAAGATGGTTTCGTTTTCCATATTCAAATATGTATTTGAATATTAAAGTTCACGTTTTTTTTATTCCAAAATTTTTATTTATTATTATGGTCTTGTTATTTAATAATAATTATACTGCTATCATGTTAAATCTTACAAAGTTTGAAATTCTAGATTATATCATGAATGCTAGATCTAAAGTATATTTAGATGCAATGAAACATGGAGATAAAAAATCTAATCAAATAGCACAAAGGCAACAATTTTCTCTATTGAATATTTGATAATTAAATATTCTTTTGTTCTTTAAATGGTTTGAAAGAAAGGTATGATTATCAAAGGCTCATTATGAATGGATGTATTTATCGTTGTAAAACTGTAAGTAATTATAATTCTGCTGTATTATAAAGGTATTATTATTATTATTATTATTATTATTGCTAAACATATTTGATATTGTGTGTGAATATGAACAATGAAAAAGATATACTTATTACCTAGAATATTAATGAGATCATAGTTAAAATAATAATTTTAGCAATTATAGTCATATAAGTAAATTAAAAATAAATTTTACCACTTCTATAATATGGCATGTATAGAAATTTAATTACGTACTTATGTAAACCAAAATATAGAAAAAATAAATTTGGCTTTGATAATAAAACAATATTTAAAGCCTCCAGAAGAGCAAATATTACTATCTAAAAGAACGAATTTTATGCATAATACATTATTCCAAATAAAAATCTAAATACTTCATTATTTGGCATGATCAATTGGACCATTCCGATCAATGATGATGCAAAAAAGGTAAATTTAATCCTTATATAGATATTTATTGAAAAATTAAAAGCTTTTTCAAATCTATTGAATTATTCATGCTTAGTTTATTCTCAAGTAAATTAATTATTGAGCAATAACCAAGTAAAATTCAAGTTGAACTACTTGCATTTTCAAGAATATTAAAAGGAAATCATTGATAAATTTATTTGGATCTATTATGGATGCATCCAAAAGATAGTTACATGATTATTATTAACTTGCAATTTGAAGATTACAAAGATTATTATCAATATACAATAAGAAGTTTGCTTGATTATTTGCACAAATAATTTGATGACAAATATACGCTATTAAAACTATTTATCTTGAGAATGATGATGAATTTACACATCAAGCCTTTAATGATTATAACATGTGTTAATTAAAATAATTATAATGCAACCCGTTATTGTTTTTATTTATGCTCAAAATGATTTAGTATAATCATTTGTTAAATAATTGTAATTAATTGCACGGATTATTATGAGAATGAAACTCCTTATTTTTTAGAGGGACATATTATTAAGGTTAATAGTACTTATTTGCATCAAGCCAAATAAATTATTACAAATTCTTCCCTTTATAATTGGTTTTGGATTAGGAACCAAATATTACCCATCAAGAAATTTTAAATGTGCATCATATAGTCTAATTGCTCAACCACAACGCATTCAAATGGGTCCTCAAAATAGGCTAGAAAATATATTGGGTATGAATCTACATCTATCTATCTAAAACTTTCAAAAATAAGAAAGTTATTTATGGTCAAATTTGCTATTGTTATAAATTTCGATATTAAGGAGGAAGGGAATAAGCAGCTAGAAGAATAAATAACTATTGTTATTATATCTTCCTCATACAAGGCAGTGTAAATTTAAAATTTTAAAAGATAATTCATTTGTAAAATATTACAAATTAGTTGCCAAATATATTTACTGATTCAAAAGGAGATATTAAATCTCACATACTAGCTGCAAATTGTTCCTATTATAATTAAAGTCTCTGATGAATAAACTGTCTATATTAATGAATCTACAACATGCTTGAAATATAGTTGATTGGCTCCAAAGATGAAAGAAAAAGAGCAAATATTTAAGATGGTCAAGTTTTAGAAAAGTAAAGTTTAGAAGATATCTTGAACACGACTAATAAGTTTTTGAAGAAACTTAGATATCTGAATTGAATGAAATTATGATATCGTTATAAACTATGTAATATCAGGATAAGATGGAACTAATATAAAAGAAATCTCGACAATATTCATATAATATAGCGCTTGAAATTGTGAAAAATGACGAGAATCTTGAGTTTAATCTATTAGAGAATATAGACATAAAATTATTGGCCAAAATAGAACTAGGCATATGATATTTATTTTACTTAAAAAGTAAAATTTGAAAATTGAATATGGGTATCAATAGATGTCAAGTCAGTAGAATACAAATATGTATTTGTGGAAAATTGAAATGAGGTCATAAGATATAAAGAAAACTTATTGCACATATTTTTCCGCAAAGAATTGACATTGATTATGAGGATAAATACTGTCATGTGGTGGATACAATTATAATTTAATATTTGATTAGTCTAATAATTTATGAAAATTATAAATGCGTCTAATGAACTAATAGCTATCTTTTTATATGTTAACTTGATGTGTATATATATATATATGAAAATCCTTGAAGGATTTTTGTTGCTTAAGCATAAAAATTAAATTCTCGATAAATTTATTCAATTAAATTATATAGAGTTCTATATGGATTAATGGATAATGATATCCATGGAATATGAAAATTTGCTTAAGAAAGCAAATTGAAACCCTAAGAAATATATTTAAGATTCTATGTGGAATCGCCTTAATAATATTATGGCTGAGAAAATATTATTTTATTTTATGATTATATCGTATTTGTAATATTCTTTTATTGAAGTCACATTTTTTCATACTTTGGATATTTGCTTATATGCTATTATGAGTGAGGTGATCTCTTGATTAATGAATATATATCAAAGAATATTTTAGTAATAATGTTATATGTTCATGAAGAGATTTGGATATTAATTTGTCATTAGTTGATTTATGAACATTATTGGAACTCCTTAAGAGCTTCCAGAAATTATAAATTCCTCAAAAGAAGGGTTTAAGATGAAAAATATTAGAAATATAAAGTTTTTTCTTAGCCTGAAGATCAAGCAATTTATACATAAAAATTTTATCAGTGAATCCAAATATAGGACTAAGTTATAAATATAATTTTATGTTGATACCAATGGTTGTGAGGTCACTTGATGAAAATATGATCATTTTTCACTTTGAAAAAATTATGAAGAACTTCTTGGTCCTAAAGTACCATATTTTGATGCAATAAAAGGCTAATGCACCTTGCTACTCATACTTGACTTGATATATAATTTTTATAAATTTTATTAGCAAGATATAGTTCTTCTTGAATATGAAGAAATTGAATGGAGTTAAATGTATATTTTCTTGAATATGAAGAAATTGAATGAAGTTAAATATATATTTTGAGATCTTCATGTTATATGATAGATATGAATTTATATTATAACTAACATGTCAAAATCAGTTTTGATTAGCTATGAAAATACAGGTTACTTGTATAATCAACATTATATTATATCATAATCAACCAGTTCGTTTACATGTGGAGGCACAATTATTTCATGGCATTCAAAAGATAAGCATTGCTACTACTTTTTTTAGCCATGCAGACATTTTAGCAACTCATGAAAAATGACAAGAATGTATTTGTTCATAGTACGTACAGTCTACTTCTCTAGAAAAAATTTCTACAACATTACAAATGGATAATATTTCGTACATTTATCTCCATTGAAGGAATGATATATTTAAGAAAACAAGAAAATTATATTTTACAAAAATTTCTTCTTTGCTCATGCTTTACAAAAAAATGATAATCTTAAAGTTCAGCCACTCAAGTCATGATATTGTTGATTTAATCATCAACATACTTTCTACTTCTACTAAAAGTTTTCTACCATAAATTTTGAAGAATTGACGCACAAAATTGGACTGCATAAACTCAAATATCTCAAAATTTATTTTCATAAGAGGGAATAAATATACACTATACTCTTGTTCTCTTTAAGGTATTTTTTCCACTGGATTTTTCTGATAAAGGTTTGTAATGAGACAATATTTCAACGCATGTTTAAGAAAAGAATAATGTACTATTTTTTCTTCACTAAGATTTTTTTCCATAAGATTTTTTCTTATTGAGGTTTTAACGAGGTATATTCCTTAAAGAATGGACATTCAAGAAGAGTATTTGAAAAAAGTGAATGTCATACACGGGTTGGAAGTCTATATTTTTAATTATTGCGAATTCTATTTTCCTGACATACGTAGGACTCTATTAGGCAGTGGCAGAGCTAGAAAGTTTGGCTAGTGTAGTCAATTTCATTCAACTCAATATTAATATAATATGTATAATCTTGAAAAAATTACAATTGTCCACAACAAATTTTCATATTCTGAAAGCGTTAAATTATCATTTCATTATCTATACTATCAAATACATCTTTTTCAATTTAAGTAATTAGATAATCATTCATCAATTGATCACCCATTTTATTACATAACCGACTCTTCACAATCTTCATTGAGAAAAATGTCATTTCCACACTTGTATTTACAACTGGTAAAATTAATGTTAATTTTGTTCTTTATTTCTTTCATTCTCTTTGTCAATTTTCAATAAAAAAATATAAAGACGATAGCAAAAATATTTATTCAAATAATTTATTAATGAGTGAAAAAATATGGAGATTTAACAAGAGATTAAATTAGATTTCATAACGATCAAATATTTGAACCCATATATATAATTATAAAGCAAAAAATAAACAAAAAAAATATATACAATAATAGATGTTAAACCTTAATTGAATAAAGGACTAAAGAATTAAGTAAAATCATACAAAACACAAATTAGATTTTAAAAAAATATTGCTAGAGAGTAGAAAGAAATATTTGAACTTACTTGGAGGCTGGAGAAGCTTTTGTCACTGGATAAAAGAAAGAGGAGTTTCTGGTAGAGAAAAAGAGGGATGAAAAATAAGAATTTGGAAACTAATTATGATAACTTGTTTTGTACTCTTATATTAACTTCTTTTATACTCTATTTTTCCTTTTTTTTTCTTTTATATTGTGAGCCTTAAAATAATTTTTATTGGTCAATTTTTTATATGGGTCAAAACCTATTATTAAATAATGAAATTTTATTTTAGTAGGTCAATTGACCCACTATCCATTACTTGGCACTGCCCCTACTGTTAGAGTTCCACTTATATAATTATATATATATATATATATGACTTTTCATCAATAATAAATATACTCTCAAATTTCTCCCTTATTTGCTCTATGTCCCTTGTGTTGCTTCTCTTTATTTTTATATTGTATATTATTTTATAACAAAAATAAAATCTCAATTTTTATACGGGCATCTCTTATATATTAAAAGTTTAAACCCACATGAGCCCGAGCAAAAGTCGAAGCCCATAATAAAACCCAACTTCACTATTCATTTGCACTCCTACACTACTACACTACTCAGTACTTCACCTAACCGAAACCCGCCAAAACCTTATTAACCACAAGCGTAAAGTTCTCAGAACCTTCACTGGAGCTACCTTGTAAGTCTGTCACCAAACGCAGCTCACTGCTCTTCGCGTTTCTTGCTTGACCAACAATCCACCCAAATAAAAGTAAAAAAAAAAAGAAGAAGAAAACCCCTTTTTGTTTTCCTCTCAAAAGTTTCTCTCTTCCTTATCCTAGATTATCGCTCGATTATCAGAAAAAAAAGATCATGTAGATTTTTCTTTTGGCCTAATCGATTAACGAATTGTGTTTTTGGGTTTTGTTCATCTTTTTCTGTATTTTTGTAGATTTGATTCACAATTAAGTCGGTTGCTACTGTGACTGATAATCGATGGCGATGATGGCGGGTTCTTGTTTGGCTGCTGATGGGGGTGATGATAAGGCTTGGCCACCTGGGTTTAGGTTCCATCCAACCGATGAGGAGCTGGTACTGTATTATTTGAAGAGGAAAATCTGTAAGAGACGGCTAAGGCTTGATATCATTCGCGAACTTGATGTCTACAAGTGGGATCCTGAGGAATTGCCTGGTATATATATATATATATATATATATATATATATAAGCCATATTCTGTTTCTGTTCTTTTGGGGTTTACTTTGACTTTGTTTTTTGCGGATGCGTTGTGTAGCGATTTTGTTGTTTGGTTTGGTCTGTTTTTGATTTTATCAGATACCAATTGATCTTAGGGTTTGATTAATTCCAAAATTGTATTCTTTTTCTGTGATATTTGGTAGTTTGGTGAGTTGACTTTTGGTCATAGGTTGCATGTGATTATTTTTTTTTGGAGATTGTAATGCGTTGATGGTTTGCAAATTTCATTTGTATTTAGTTTACATCTGTGATGGGTTCATGTGTTTATTTGAGAAAAATCTATTCCTTTGTCCTCTGTTTTTTTTTTTTTTTTAAATTTAAGTTTTCTGTTGGTTTTGTGTATAATTGTTTTTATAAAGATGATCTTTAAAGATTGTGACCCTTTTGATAGAGTGCTTGATGCGGTACAAAATTTTTGGGTGGGCTTACTTTAATTAAATTGTTAAATGTAATGATTGCTCTATTTTTATTGTTTTGCTGTTCTAATGAAATTTGTTTTAGTAGTGAAAGAATTATAGAAAAAATGTTGATTGCAAAATTTTAATGTGGTTATTATCTGTTACTAACAAATGAAAATTATTTTCTCAGGTCAATCCATACTGAAGACTGGAGATAGGCAGTGGTTCTTCTTCAGTCCGAGGGATAGGAAATATCCCAATGGAGCAAGATCAAACAGGGGCACTAGACATGGGTTCTGGAAAGCAACAGGAAAGGACAGGAATGTCACTTGCAATTCTCGGACTGTTGGAGTAAAAAAGACCCTAGTTTTTTATAGAGGCCGTGCTCCTAGTGGTGAGAGGACTGACTGGGTGATGCATGAATACACTTTGGATGAAGATGAGCTCATGAGATGCCCAAATGTAAAGGTTTGCATGAATAGACTTTACCTACCTTGTGTGTTCGCTGATTGACCAAATTTGTTTTCATGGTAGTTAAAACTTTTTATTGTTGGCAGGATTATTATGCACTGTACAAGCTTTACAAGAAAAGTGGACCTGGTCCTAAGAATGGTGAGCAGTACGGAGCACCATTTAAGGAAGAGGACTGGCTCGATGATGCAGAAGCACAATTGAATAACTCTCTTACTCCTGTTAAGCAGCAAAATGGAGTTATTCCTCCTCTTGAAAACATGAAGGCTGCTGCTCTAGTGGAGCAACCATTAAACGAGCTTGAGGACTTTATGAAACAACTTGCTGCTGAAAATCTTGTTGATCAAATCCAAATCAGTGGTTATACTGATGTACTACACCAGGTTAGTTGCATGTTGGTTTTCCTTTATTAGTTTCTTTCATCTAATCCCTTAACTTGATCATGATTTTTACTCTGTTTTAATATCCTGTTTTAGCATGACAACTGCATACTTCTCAAAATCTGCTGCAACTTATTTGTTTGTCTATACGGAATTCTCTAATTAATGAGATGATATTCACTAGTAAATTAACATTATAGTATTACATATCTGCATTTTTTTTATTTTTAGAATATGTGTTTATTGATCTATGTCAATATTTCTTAGGTTGCTGCTGATGAAGAAACCCAAAGCACATTGGTAGATCCATCCTTCAGGGAACCTATCTTTTCCGAGCAACTCACGGTGTCCCCCACTCAGGGCAGCTTGGATGTCATGCAGTCGGTTACCTCTACATTGCAATCGCCTGAGGCACCTGAAGTCATATCTATTCCAGATGAATCTGGACCAGCACCCCAGTTTTGTGAAGATGATTTCCTTGAAATGGATGATCTCAATGGTCCAGGACCTACTTTATCAAACACTGAGAAACCCGTAGAGAACTTAGGATTTGATGGTTTTGATGGACTGAGCGAGTTTGATCTGTACCATGATGCTGCCTTGTTTTTCCGTGAAATGGAACCGGTCCGCCAGGAAACAGATTCACATATAAGTGAAGCTGGCTTTCAGTTACAGCACAATACCGTGGCAAACCAGGTGAACTATCAGTTACAGCCACATTCAGGAGTGAATGATGTGAACTACTTGGAGCCACAAGCATTCGTTCCTGATCAGCTGTGGGTGCATGATCAAGGAAGCAATGTCCTTACAACAACAGAAGCAATTAATGGGACTCTTTCTCATCCAACGCCAGGTATAGATGTGTTAGAATTTCAGAGTCAATGCATTTGTTCTTATTTACCCCTTGGTGTGCTTTTTCACTGAGTTGTGCTTTTATTGTGGACAAAGTTGCTGTCCTGGTATTGCTTCCGTTCAGAGCTCTTGATCAACTGGGTGGTCCTCAAGGCATATAAAGCCATGTGAAAGGGGACTTTGGACCAAATTCAAGAGCTCTTCTAGTACAAATATTTTTGTACATTATTGAATTTGAACTATAAGAATGTGTTTCGTTGTGTTGTAGTCTAAAATTCTTTGCCCATTGGTAATATTCAGGTGTAGTTAGTGAACCTACCAATAATCCTACCATAGCTAATGGGAGTCAAATTGGCGGAGAGGATGATAGCAACTCTGGTTGGTTCTCCTCTGCATTATGGACCTTTGTGGAGTCAATACCTACTACCCCTGCATCAGCTGCAGAAAGTCCTTTGGTAAATAAGGCTTTTGAGAGAATGTCTAGCTTCAGCAGGATCAGAATGAATGTCAAAAGCTGCAATATCAATGCTGCTGATGCTCTTAATGCTCGGATTCACCCTGCAAATGCGAGGAGGCCTGATAGGAATAGGGGTTTTCTTTTCTTGTCCATTTTCGGAGCATTATGTGCTATCTTGTGGGTTTTAGTAGGAACTGTAAGAGTGTTACAGAGAACTATCTCTTGAAATTATAATGTATATGGGAAGTTGATATTTTTCTGGGCACTAGGGTAGGGAAGTTAACTATATAGGTTGAATCCGTTGTTTAGTTTTAAGGATTCTAATTTTCAAATGTGAATTTTTTAATGTACAGGATGGATTTTGTTTTAAGGGGGAAAAGTGCCCAAATACGACGCAGTCGTATTCTCAAGTATAAATTAGTATATGCTTACATAAATTATTTATTTAGTACTTCCTTCTCTGTATAGTGTGCTTCCATTTTTTATTTCAAGCTTGATTGTATATTGAAGAAATTTTCTGCTTACATAAATTTTTTATTTTTGCTTATTTCATGCTTTTCATATTTTGAATTTTGAAACAAAAAAATGCCAAGAATTTGATCCATCACTTGGCTTCTTTTCTTCGTAAGTGAGTATTTTTTTAATTTTAATTAGTAATTCTATTTATTTGGTTGGAATCTGAATCTGATAACTGTCATTATAAAATTATTAGGAAGCATTTGATCTTAGGATAATTTCATTTACACCTTTTCTAAGAATGTGGATGGCAGAAAGGAAGAAAATAAATGGAGAATACAAAAGAAGGAAAATATTGTTCAAAGAAAGTTTATTTTTCTTTGATTGGTTGGATAAAATCTTGTCAAGGAGGAAAATAAATTTTTTCTATAAAAAATTAAATTACATTTTTATTGAGAAATATGTTTAAAGGTTGGTCTAATTAGTAAGTTTTTTAGATTTTCTTTCCATTTTTTTTACATGAAGAACAAAGTAAAATTGTCTTATAAAATTAAATAAATTCTATTTCATTCATCTTTTACAAGTCCGCAAACCTATTTTTTCTCTGACCAAGGCTAATATTGTCGGTCGTTGTCAACACTTTATTATATGACATGTCAAATTTAACGTGTCAAACTCTTTATCGTCCTACTTAACATTATTTTGAATATTAAATGGGCTCAATAAGTCTTATTCGTATTTTCGACAAGCCATGTAAAATAGAAATAACTGATTGAAAAAAATTATTTGATTGTAAACGTTTTTTGTTGAATCACCTACGTATAAATTTTTTTGAAAGTTTAAATGCTAAATTTATAATTAAAACTTAAAATTAAATAATTTAACAAATTTCATGCTTCTTCCTTACTTTATAAAATTAAATGGCAAAAATAGAAGGTTTAATTTGCTATCCTGAAATTTCATTTTCAAAATTGTTCAAGGAGCTTAATATGATACAAAGTAGGACATCAAAATCAAATATTTTGCATTATTAAATCTAAAGCTTTGTTTGCTTCATATAATAATTTGTCGGCAAATTTATGCACTTATCACTAGTTTAGGAAAATGATAATTTTGATGTCTCAATTTTATATTTTTTTACTATTTTAGTGTCCCACCAGAAAATTTTTGCAATTGGATGTATTTATTTTTGAAAATATATGATTTTTTAATAAATTAAAAGGCATAAAAAATAAAAAATCTTAAAAAAAATCGTTATGGAGCAAAAACATTAAGACGTAAAAAAACCGAAATTTTCTCTTTAAAAAAATGGGTTAGAACCAATTTGCTAATTTAGAGGCTGAAGGGAATTTGGCTCTTGCAAGTTGCAATTGTAAACTTTATTGATCTATGCAGAAGCTGAATGAACTAAAGGGAATCGGTTCCAATGTGGTTAATGGAAGTCAAAATGGAGAGAATTTATCACTTCATTCACATGCCTTGCACATGCTTATGCTGAGGTGGATTAAAATGGTTTCACTTTATTACACGTGGCCTGTCACCAATTTAAAAAATGGGCCTTCTATTGCTGAGTCATCTTTTCGATCTGCGCCAACCATTTAACTGAATATTTTCAAAAGTAAATACATCAACTTTCAAATGTTTTATGGCGAGACACCGAAATAGAAAAAAAAAATGTAAATTTTAGACATTGAAGTTATCATTTACCTCTAGTGGGCTATAACTTAGTGGTAGTATCCACCACCGTCTCTTTCTCTTTGCTCGTTAATGTTAAAATATAAGATTTTATTTAGATTAAAATAAATATAATTACTTAATTTATATTGGATTTTATCGGACAAGCTATTTATAATGTTACTTTTATGTAATTAATTTTTTTATAATGATGTGGTTTCAAAATAAAATTCGACTTAATCCCTAGATTTAAGTCTACAATCTATAATTTATAACTACAAATTATTAAAACCTTAATAAGTGTCCATAAAGAAAATTAAGTCATCCCTCAATCTCCAAACTCTTGCCCTTAACTCTAAATCAATATTTATATATAATTATAGTAAAAAATAATAATAAATTATTTTTTTCTGCTAGTAAAGAAAAGAAATGAGCATGTGATTTGAATTGATAATGATAATTACTTTTGACTATAGTGATAGTATTACTCACATTAGAGAAAAGAATACTATTTTTTTTTTCAGTTTTATAAACACTATTTTCTTTCAAGTCAAACAAATTTAGAATATAATAAAAAAAGTATTAAGAAAATTAAAAAGATTTAATCATCAAGAGGTTATTTATTTATTGCAAGTGAAATATAAATCTCTTATCAAATTAAAGTGATAACAGTTACAAATTAATTCAGTAATGAAAAAAAATAAAAAATAAAAAATAAAAAAATATTATGAAGAATAGAACTCTTTTCGAAACTCAACATATAACAATAAATAAATTATATTAAAAGAATTACTAAATTGAATTTTAAAAATCAACTCATTTTTTAACTGAAAATGCTATAATTTAATGAAATTTGATGTTAATAGACAAAAAAAGAAAAATTATAGCCAAGTCAATAAATGAAAACAACAAAGCGCTAGAATCTAATTTTGTTTATCTATTTTTCTAAGTTGTAAATTTAAAATAAATAAATAAATAAGTTAATTAATTAATAAAAAAAATTATATAAAAGAAACGTTTTATTATTGCCAAATAAACCTTTAATTTTCACTGCAACCTTATAGAAAAGAACAATATACTTTTTTTATTATTATTATCTATATGTATTTATTGAAAAAATAATTTTTAAAAATTTTATCCAATCAAATAATAAAATGTAATTTTTCTTTTTTTTCCCTAACCACAAGTATCTCGAGCTCATTGGGACTAGAACTAATCCCATGAATGCCATAAAATAATTGTACCTCCATATGTAAATAAATGGCTTGATTATAATATAACATAATATTGATTACATAAATAACCTACATTTTGATAATCGATCAAAACTGATTTTAACATGTTAATTATAATATAAATCATATATATTGTGTCATGAAAATATCAAAATATATATTTAACTCATTTAATTTTTTTCATATCCAAAAAGAAATATATCTTGCTGTTAACCATCAAAATTGAGTTTTGAGAGTATTTGAGAATTTTCCATTTTGGACTAAATTTGGAGTATATATATTGGAGTTAAGATAAATCCTACTAGAATAAAGATCATGAAAATCTTGTATTATTTATAGTTAGAGTTCTCTTAGGAGTTCAGTATTATTATTTAATATATTTTATTATTATATATTAACAGTAGTCCTCTATCAATTATTTGATCATTTATGTCCAAATGTAATATTCGTAGAATATTTTAAAAAATTATTATATTTTTTTATTTATTTATTGTTATTATTATACGAACAAGCCATTACTTAAATTATTTGGTTGATCAAGTATGTTTAACAGCTAATGATTTAACGAATAACAACTTATTTAGACTGGTGCATAAGGAGTTTTCACTTTAACAAATAATGACTTTAATAAATGTGTCAATTAGGTTAAGTGGCGAAGGTTGTACCGAATTTGTAGATTTAATAGCTTGGGTTGTCCACTGGATGGAGATAATTAGGCTGCTTAGGCTTCTAGCGAACTGTCCTATTGGGCGGAGAAAACTTAGGCCGCTTAGACCTCTAGCGAATTGTCTGATTTTGGACGGAAAAAACTTGGTTTTTTAGGCCTCTAGCGAACTGTTCACTGGACAGAGAAAACTTGAGCCGCTTAGACCTATGGTGAACTGTCTAATTTTGGACGGAGAAAACTTGGCCTTTTAGGTCTCTAGTGAACTGTCCACTGGACGGAGAAAACTTGAGCCGCTTAGGCTTCTAGCGAACTGTTCTATTGGATGGAGAAAACTGGGCCGCTTGGGCCTCCGGCGAACTGACCCATTGGACGGAGAAAATTGGACCGCTTAGGCCTCTAGTGAATTATCCCATTGGACGGAGAAAATTGGACCGCTTAGACCTCTAGTGAACTATCCCATTCGACGGAGAAAACTGGGCTGCTTAGACCTTTGGCGAACTGTTCGATTTTGAACGAAGAAATTTAGGCCGCTTAGGCCTTTAGCGAACTGTCCGATTTTGGATGGAGAAAACTGATCCGCTTAAGCTGCTGGCGAATTGTCTGATTTTGAATGGAGAAATATGAGCCACTTAGGTCTTTGGCGAACTGTTCGATTTTGGACGCAGAAATCTAGGCCTCTCAGACCTTTAGCGAACTGTTCGATTTTGGATGGAGAAAACTAGGCCACTTAAGCCGTTGGCGAACTATTCAATTTTGGATGGAGAAATCTGGACCGCTTAGGCCTTTGGCGAACTGACCCATTGGACGGAGAAAATTGGGCCGCTTAAGCCTCTTATGAACTATCCCATTAGACAGAGAAAACTAGGTTGCTTAGGCCTTTGGCGAACTGTCTGATTTTAGACGGAGAAAACTGGGTCACTTAGGCCTTTGGTGAACTGTCCAATTTTGGACGAAGAAATCTAGGCCGCTTAGGCCTTTAGCGAACTGTCCGATTTTGGATGGAGAAAACTGGGCCGCTTAGGCCTCTGGCGAACTGTTCCATTGGACGAAAAAAACTAGATTGCTTAAATGTCACGACCCGTTTCCATGGGCCGGACTGGCACTAGGACCTGGGTAAGCTTAAGGCCCCCGAGGCCCGTAGTAAGCCTAATCTCTGATTTCAACACCATAATTACATGAAAATATTCTAAATGTTGGCCCATTATATTTTTAATGACTCAAACTATCACAGGGCTTTATTTTATTCAACTCAATCATTCCCATAAAGTCTTACATACACTTAACATTATTATTACAATCATAAATCTTAACATAACTGCGGATTTTCTACTAC
>CANUEX010087961.1:0-14569 GCA_948099535.1 Jatropha multifida | reverse complement strand
TTGAGTCATTAAAAATATAATGGGCCAACTTGTAGAATATTTTCATGTAATTATGGTGTTGAAATCAGAGATTAGGCTTATTACGGGCCTCGGGGGCCTTAAGCTTACCCAGGTCCTAGTGCCGGTCTGGCCCACGGTTTTGGGTCATGACATTAAGTATTTTTTGTTTTAGGTTTATGATTTTATTATAAATGATTATTTATTTATTTAAAATATTATGTATTAATTATTTAGTGTAGTGTATTATAAGTGTGTGGATGTCTTATTTTTTTAAAAATTATTGTATTCGTATGTTTCAGTATCCCGTGTTCTGTGGTGATATAACCTAATTCTTGGTATATGAGATTATTCCATAAACAAAACTAATCAATCAAAGTTTTTTTTTTACCAATGAAAATAAGTGTTTCTTTTTTTTAAAAAAAAATTATTTTTGTGTCATTTAAATAAGAAATTTAGTGTTTTTTCATTTTACGTTTATGATTTATTCTGAATAATTTTTTATTTATTTAAAATATTAATGTATTATTTATTTAGTGTATCGTATCCTAAACGTTTGGATGTTTTACCTCTTTAACAAATTGTTGAACCTCATATATTCTTGTATCTTGTTTCCTATGCCATGTAACCTAACTGTTGTTATACGAGACTGTTTATTATACTAGATTAATCAACCAAGATTTTTTTAATTATCAAGAAAAAATTAAGTTTTTTTTTAATACGTGTTTGTGTCATTGAAAGAAGAAATTAATTCTTTATTTTACATTTATAATTTATTATATATGATTATTTATTTATTTATTTAAAATATTAATAGATTACTTGTTTAGTATAATGTATTATAAATGTGTGAATATCCTACTTTTTTTAAATAGTTATATCCGTATAAAGAGAGTTAAGGAAATATTAAAATATAAAAAATAAAAATAAAAAAATAAAAAGCTGTAAGTATATATTACTGTTAGTCACAGCTGTTCCTATTTTTGGTTTTTTAATTCTTAATAATTAATCAAATTTGTTGGTCTTTACTGTTCATCCTCAATTTTGATTATTTTAAAAATTTACACTTGACTTTCGTATAATACCACTTACTTGACTTTTATATATCAATTAATTGTCCATTGACTTCGACTAGCAACATGTTATGTCTCTCAATAACAAATTACTCGTCAAATAGTAACAATCTTCTTTCCTCAAAGTACAAAGCAACAAAAAATATAAAGCTCAATTTATTTTCGGACAATAAACTTACTTTAGAAAAATATTTTTTACAATCTATTTTCTATTATTTTATTAAAATATTGAAAATTAGTTAAAAATGTAAAAAAATTAACAATTAAATAGAAAAATAAAAAAATTGACTATTAATACTGAGACGAGAAAACTTCAAAATATTTATAGCGAACCCAAAAACGAAAATTAAATAAATTTTTGATAGTCACAGAAAATAAAATTTATTTGACAAAACAAATATACTGTATGATGATTTTTTTTATAAGAAATAAACATATGTGCAGTTGATAGTTACAGAAATTAAAATAAAACTACAAAAAATAACAGTGGCCTTTTTTGATACTGGTAGAAGCAAGAAAGCTTCACGATAGCTTCACTCTATGCATGTCCGCCACTGTAACTGCATTTACTCAAATGCATGAAAATAAAGCTCCAAAAATGGCTGAAACTGTACCTCTTCAATTGATATAGCTTGACTGATTTATAGTTTAGGATCAATCGGTCGTCTTCAACAAAACAATTCTTCTTCTTTGTAGGTGATCTTCCATGGCAAGAGAGGGAGACGGAGACGAAGAGACATGTACTAAAAAAGGGCAATTAAGGGAGTGGAAAAGTGGTCCATCCATTACCCTTTTCGCTCTTTGTAAATGTAATGTATAAATAAGGGCATTTTAGTCTTTTCAGTCCATTTTAACGAACAAACCAGACTTGCGGCGCTGCTGCTGCTGGGAAAACGCCGCTTCCGTACTGCCAATCTCACCGGTAACGTTGTCCTCTTTTTAGTTTATCTCTATATTCTATGCAATCAGTTCATCCTTGCATTTATAGTTAATTCGTGTCGGTCTGAAGAAGAAAAAGATTAATTTAGTCCAAAGAGATCCCAGGTGTAATAGCTTTGTGTTTTTTACTTGGATTTTAGCTTTCGTGAGATTGTGATAGGAATCGTTTGTTTCCTCATGATTTTGATTAAATTGTGATTAGTAATTGCATACGTACATTGCGGGTTGGAAAAATATGTTCAAAATTGCTAAAATTTTCTCTGATTCTGTAATGTTGTTGTTTTTCCTTTTGCTAGGCTGTTCGACCTTTATCTCAGCAAAAAGAATAAGTGCAATGTTGCGAAAATTGTTAACAGACGGCTCTGTGCGGCAATCATTATGGCGGATGATCTCAAATCGATGCTCCACCACCAACATATCCACCGCCGTGGATTCCATGTTGCTTCGCTCCCTTAAAGAACACTATCACGAAGTCTCCAGAATGAACCCTCCTCCTGTATTTATTTTCTCTCACCTTTTCTCATTAATTAAATGCAACTTTAAAACTCTAGGGTTTTTTGTTTCTCTAAAACCCACTGTTGTTCAAGGTTTTAGACACTTTCCCCACATTCCCCTGCATATTTGTCATAGTAAAAGTTTATATTGGATTTTCATACGATTCATTGAATTTATATATCTCGTAGATTGTTTAAAAAGGATTTTCACAGTTTCAGTTATTCTGCTCATACAACTTGATATGTACGTATGAAGTTTTCTCGGATTATATTTTGCATATATATTCTTTCTTATGTTCAATTATGGATGCATCTGTGCATGGAAGTGAAAGTGTATGCTTTTATGCATTGCAGAAGGTGAACCCTCCATCAGCCTTTACAGTATTAAAAGGGGCTTTAGATGGGAATGGACCCGTTCTCACTAGAACCTTTGGCAATGAGAAAATTAATATCTCTGTAATGCGGTTGGCCAATATCATTTCTGGAAGCGGAGGGGAGGATGATGATGATGACATAAACCAGTTGTTCCTTCACGTGGATGTGTCAAAGCCTGGACAGGAAAAATCTTTGCAGTTTCTATGCGGGCTATATCCAGACGCATTGGGAATTCATTCTGTTTCATTGAGACAGAAGGCTGATGACCCAGAGTTTCTATCTGCATATAACGGCCCTCTTTTCGAGTGAGTTTGGTTCCTGTTACCCTTTATTGACAGTGGGCTAATTTTTAGTAATTGTTTCTTATGGAATATTGAACTCAGTAATGTGCATGATGATTGAAAGAGAATTGACTTCTTTTGTACATGGATCATTCAAGTATTATTGAAACTCTTATTGGAACAACACTGATTCAGGGAATTATAATTCATACAAAGAGTTCTAGTGTGTTAGCTTGAAATTATAAAAATGATTCACAAGGAATATGAAAATTTTCATAGAGATGGAGAGTATATAAAAGTAATAATATAGTTATCCTTGTAAATTTTGTACTGTTCTCAACTTCTCATGCATGGGAAAGAAAGAAACTAAATTTATATTTGAGGTGAAACTGTGCTGTTATCACATGGTAACAAATTCCTTATGTTTGATCTGCAGAACCAATATAAGATACAAACATTATAATATTGTATTTAATTCTGCAGAACATACATTATCCTATTATTTTTGTTCTGTTATCGATTTAGTAGTATTCTCCTGCAATGGAGTAGGAACGCATGCCTGCTTGCATTTCTAACTCCATGAGGTACCTATTTTAGTCCACTTTGAGAGCAGTTCAGTCTTCAACAACACGGATTTTAATCTTTGAAAAAAAAGGAATTGCACTGTAGCATTTTGATTATTGATAAATTTGCTCCCATTTTGTGGAGTTACATTACTTCTTTTGCAAAGCTTTTTCATTTGATTTAACAGGACTAGATATCATATTTTTGTAATTATTTGAAAGTGTTGGTTTCTCGCCATGTATTCTAACTTATGGAGTGTGGTCATTTATTACAACATTGTATCAAAAGGTTCTATGAGAGTAGCAAATGGTAGTGATATTTTGCCATCACAGTTGTATGTGAGCTTGTTTCTTTGTGTAATGGCAATAGATTGAGATTCTCATAGCTCAAGGAGCAAAATCTTAAGGTCAATGTGCTCCTGCATAGTTGTTATTTTTGTTCTGTACATATTATTGAAATAACCTTGGGCTTTAGGGGGAGGACTAGGGACATGATTCACCCAAATCAATTGGTTGCTAGGAGAACATTGTATATTATTCCTCCTGTTATGGAGGCTTGGTCTTATTTAATGTCATTTGGCCCTGGTTTTCATTTCAAATAACAAAATTTTAGAACTTTCAATAGCATATGTACTTTTTGGAATTGGATCTGTGGCTTTTGTGCAATAGCACAATATGCTCCAATTTGAGCTATTGGTTAGATAAATTGCATAATGAATTTCTGATTCCTACTTATATTATAAGTTTTTGCAATATCTGCAACTTGCACTTCCATTTAAGCTCCAGCATCTCTTAGCTGTTAAGTACCCTAGAGTTCAAGAACATTGTTCATAAGGCAATCCTCCATTTTTAATATTTTATATTTGTTTCAGTTGTTTTTCGCTTACCTTAAATTCCTTGCATAAGGAGGGCTGTGCAAGAAGACAGAATAAATGGAAAAGTGGCTTTGTTATGAGACAATTTTATTGTGATTTCTGTACCTTATTTCAGGGAATTCTTTATTGTTCTGTTACTACTGCCATTATTAGAAATTGTCTTAATTATGTCAAGGTGAAGCAGCCTTCGTCAATAATTAGGAGGATATGGTGGTAAAAGTGTTATATGGTTGTTTTGATATTGAGAATTGAACCTTGGGAAAATCACATTCCGAAGCTAGAATTTGAGGTTGGGGAGTCAAGTCTCCCACATTGACGTCCTATGCTTTTAATGTGAGATCTAAATCCCAAAACCTTCCAACTAGGATCATAACATGTTGACTTCTCCAAGTCCAAGGAATGTGGCAGTAGATGAGATTCCATCATTTTAGAACTGACTTTTCCATTAAATTTGGATACCAAAAAAGATGATTTTATATGGTAAAAGAAAAATAATTGAATTGCCCTGTGAAAATTAGAGTCTTTGAGTATACAAATTTGGCAAGTTATTGGCCTTCTAAACCAGATTTCAAGTCTAAATATAAGGTAATAATGCAATATATATGCAATTAGTTGAAAAGGGTTAATAAATTTGCTAGTAGGGGTTGTCTAGATATTACCTTTGTATAATCAGGCTCAAGTTGTAGTTTTGGTCTGAAGCAGGAAGAAATCTTGATATGAATTCTGCTGAGAGTGTTAGGAAGGCATTTTGAGCATCTGGGAACATGCTAATGTTATCAAGGTAGTTAATAACCCTTCAAAGGTTGATCAAGAACCTTGCCCTTGCTTTTTTTTTTTTTTTTTTAGTTAATTGTCTCTGACTAGTGTTCAAACTGACCACCTCACAGCCTGGAGGTGAATCTAGTATCACTGAGCCAAAGCCAATTGTTTTTGTTATTAATCATGTTCCTTGCCCTTCTGTAATGGCATGGCATGGCATGGCATATTGCCAACTCTAATGCCCACTGCTAAACTATATCTTTCATATAAGTGAGTAAGAGATTCCTTTCTTAACTAAAGGAGAAATCATGATCATGATGTTGTTTGAAAATTATTCCATCCAAATCTTAGATTGCTGCTTGTTGCTGAAGGTACAAATGTTTGCAGGTATTACACTGAGGTAAGTCGCTAAATTTTGCAAGTCTATCCTGTCGCATATAAGAACATCTTTTGAAGGGTTATTAACTACCTTGATGCTCAAAATGCCTTCCCTACCGCTCTCAGTAGAAGTGTTACTAACTATTACTGAAAAAAATTTCACTTTTTATTTTAGGGGTTATTAACTCACAACCTAATGCCATCTGTTTCTTTTCAAGAAGATTGACATTCTGCTTCAAAAAGCTTTTGTTAGTTGCCTATTGAGACCCATAGAGGAGAGAGAAACAACCGTTTTAACTTCTTTTTTTTTGGGTGGGTGTCTAAACAAATAATTGATTGCCCATATTTTTACTTGCACCAATCTCCATCTTGTGAACATTAGGTACTTATTTGTGAAAATTCCAAAGTTAGGGACTTCATGAAGAACTTTCAAGTCAGAGGGCCAAATTTATGCTCAATCCAATTCTCTAAGCAACTATGGTTTAAAGTTATGTTGTTGTTAATAATGAACTGAAAGTGTCCTAGCTGCATTGTTGTCAATTCTATTTTTAATTGTTTGTACTTTCTGAGAAGTGCTGTGTCAAAATATTGTGCCTATTCTTAACTCAATTTTACAGGTCATAATTATTGAGTTATGCAGTTTAAATAGGCGTGCAATGGATTTGTTGTTTACTCAGAAATGTATATTCTGAATTTATACTGCGATGCTGTCTCTGAGTTCTAGGATGCTGCAAACGGAAAACTTGAAATCATTTTATTTCTTTTAGTTACAACTGTCTTTTGCCTGAGTACAATGTGTGATGAATTGTTAATTGACAGGGAACTTGATGAAAAGATGCGAGACGCACTCCACAATTACATTGACGAACGGGGTGTGAATGAGAGTCTCTTTAATTTTCTTCAAGCATGGCTTTATGTGAAAGATCATAGGAATCTTATGCGTTGGTTTAAATCGGTGGGTATGTTCATTAATGAAAATAAATCAACCAAAAGTGTTTAACTGTTAGAAAATATGATACCGTGGATTTGTAAATGAATCATTTGCTACCCAAATCAGCCAAAAAGCTTTTTCCCGGTGTGTTGCAAGTGCTGTGGGTTGAATTCTGTGGTGATATAGTTTTGCAGACTGTTACTTCCTTTTAGATATTTTCATGTTATAATATTACTATTTCTTTTTTATTATTATGCAGTTGATATTTATGTCTGATTTTTTTTTTAAAATAGATTTGTCTTAGTTTATTTGTCTTTTGATAGGCAGTGATGTGCCCGTGTGCTCTCCTATGTCGTGTATAATGTCTTCTATGAGCCATAATTTCTCAAACCTGTATATGGTCCTTGTTTACCAGCTTTATGGTTCTTGTGTTTCGACCAATTAAATAGTCATAACAATGTGTATGAACCTTTTCATTTATGTCGCAATAGAAGAGACAAGGCTTTGTTGAAGACTATCGGGTACCCCTTAACTCCAAATAAACTTGAAAACCATGAATCATTTAATCCATAAAACCTAAAATGGTTTCTTGATATCTTCTTCCATTTTAATTTAATGATTGAATGAGACCTCTTAGTTGTTCATCATAGTGGAGCACTTCATGAAATTTCCTCAGCCATGGCAGTGAATTAATATCCTTTAGAATATTAAGCAGTTGCTGACTATGGTGTGTATTTTCTTGCTCTGTACAACTCCGCCAAGAGCAGGACATCACATGATCTCTATTGCTTCTTTGGCCCTGTTAATTGTAACTTTTGTTGAACTTTTTACCAAACGTTGAATACTCTAAACTTTTATTGAGCTTTTTATGAAACCTTAAACACTTCAACGTTTACCGTTTAATTTTTAATTAAATTTTTTTTATAATCATACTTACTGTTTTGTCCTTTGAATTCAGTTAATTAAAACTAATGTTTTTCATTTATTATTTTAAGTTAATTAACTAATTAAACAGCTATTAACAGTTGAAAATCTCTCTTTTTCAATCTTTTTGAATTTTAGACCTCCTTGTTTCATGATTAGAAGTTTCCTGAGGTACATAACCTTTGAGCTAACTCCAAGGTATATTAGACCGAATCGTCTTTAATTCAATTACTAGTTCTTAACCGCGCGCGAATATTTAAAATAATATTTTAGTAATTATTATTTTTCCAAATTTTTTGAAATATATTGCATATGTTTCAAAATAATTAATCCCTGAACTTTTTTATTATGCATGAATAATTATAGAATTTATAATGTTTTTAATGAGAAAGTAAATTTTTTTTTATTTTTAGTGAGTATATATTGTTAGATCTAATATATAGTAAAATTAAATATAAAACATTTAGGTTTTTTTCTGAATAACAACAACAATAATAATAATAATATAGTTATATGTATTACCTTTATTCTACTTTAAATTGTTTATAGAAACATTTTAATAAAAATAATAAGGGAGATAATGGTTTATTATCTATCTATTATTTTTTATCTCTAATCAAATTTTTACACTTTCGCACATAATTGATATTGTTTAAATAATTATTATGTTTAAATTATATTTATTTTTAACAAAAAAATTAATTATAATTTTATGTTGAAATAAATAATAAAAATACTATCTCTTATTTTTGTTTCAAATCAAATTATACTAAAAAAACGAATAAGCATGGATTAGGAGATGAAAAGCATTAAAAGTGTAGTGTTATATAAAAACTATGAGACGGGATAAATATTTATATATAAATAAAATGGAAAAAAGCAAGTTGGCATATGAGGCAGAAAAGTTTAACTAATTATACTTACATACAATAAAAAAAAAAGAGAAAACTTTAGATATAAAGAATATAAATAAATTATTAGCTATTACATTAAATAGAAATAGAGGATAGTGCAGAACGTCTTCATATTCTTGTCGAGCCACTTAATGCTATTGTCCTTTGATTCGTGAGGATCTTCAAGGTGTCTTTTTGCCCAGGGTTGTGCCTCTATTGAGTTGAGGCTGATTTTCTTTTTGGGCTCACTCCCTCCCTTATATCCAAAAAAATTGAAATAGAGGAGAAATAGAAAACAAAAAAAAAAGAAAGCTAAAGCATAAACAAGAAAAGTTAGCTAATCTGGCCAATAATGGAAGAAATTTTAGTTGTCTTAAGTTGTTATTATTTTGTAGGTGCGGTGTTGTTGAGAAAGAATAGTTATAAATTAACTTGGCTAAATGAGGTAGAGATTATATAAAATTTAAAAGGTTAAAAATTAAGATTTTAGTGGATTAAAATTCAGAAATTTAAAAATTAAAATTTTAATTGGATTAGGTTAGATGATTATATTATATTTTAAATGTTATCGATTATCAGTATTATATTAAATAAAAAATTAAGTAAGTTGACCAATTAAAATATAAAAAAAATAAAAGAAAAATTTGAATTTTTCTAAAAAAAATAGAATATTGGATTAAAAGTTTAGCTAAATGTTAGATAATTTATAATTTAAATAATTTCAATAACATATTTTAAAGATGGATAGATAATTACAGTTATATATATATATATTTTGATGATCTAAAAATGACGTAGATCCTATACTTATAATTCCAATTAGAATTCATTTCCTTAATTAAATTAAATTAGGCTTTGCCCATCCTTAATTAATTAATTTTAGTAAATTAATTATTTTTTCCAAATTAATTATCATTGATTAATTTGGTTTGCCTCGTGAATCAAGATGGAATTGAGATCAAGCCATATTTTTCGAACAGTCCCAAAGAAACTATACTATAGCCCCTATTACAATATTTATTTAAATTTTATTAGAAACTCTTATTTTGGCAACTAATTACTAATGATGATATTGTCTTGTATTTTAATAATAAAATACTATTAATTAATAATAAACATGAATTAATTAAATTTAAATATTCAATATATAGAAGTAAAATCAAATTAAATTTAAATATTGTAATAGAGGCTATAGTCGAGGTGCCATGGGTGAAACATGTTTAAGTTAAAAGCTTACTAGACAAAGGTGATGTGATATCTTTTTACTGCTGCACTCATTCTCTCTTTTTCACAATAAGTATTTCGTCAAATCTCCAACGGTAAAACTGATAGATGTACTCTTTTTTTAACATGAATTAAAGTTTATATATATTTGCATAACAAGTTAAAAATTACGCATTCCATTGTAATAATTAAATAAAAAATGAGGATTCTTTTGTAAATGCAAATCCAATTAAACATGTTTTCTCCCTTGTAGTTTTAGTCCTAATATTCAATTTCTTTAATTAGAATGGTGCTCGGGTGATATCGCACATCTCATTAATGTAATTTTAAAGTAATAATTGGAACGGTGCTCCAAACAACTAAAGGCGCTTGCAAAATCGAGGGTAGCCATCAAAAGCTCCAAAATAACTATGAAGTTGTACGCCGGAGCCAACATAGTAGCAACCTGAGGCTTTGTGGTTGGAGCATTCGATGCGACAGGTGCACCTAACTATATTACAAGTAAGTCCATGCTATACTACAAATTAGCCACTAATATAAACTGTTGGAAATAAATAAAAAGAAACCAAATTATTGGATTTGAATATAACTAATCCTAATTCAACCAAAAAAAGTGGATTCAAATAAATTTCACAAATTAAAAGCTCATGCTTATTTAATATTGCACTGTTGTGCAAGTTGGTATAAAAGATTTTCCTTAATGATTTTGCCTTGTAAGTTCAGGTTTTGAGATATAAGTATTGTCACGGGGCTTCCTTTCCAACGCTGTTGAAACCTTTTCACTCTAGTACTTGAAAATGTATTGTCCTTAATTTTAACATTCTTTCTCCTCATATTGCCTGGCGCGTTGGTGACGGGCAGCAAATTAGTTCGTGATATGATGATTGGAAGTCAGTGGGCCCTCTAGTTGATTTCTAAGTCTTTTTTATAATCTCTAATGGTGCTTGGAATTTTTCAGGTTTGCGTACCTTGCTCCTTGATCATGTCCGTTTGGTTATTCAAGCTATGCCTATTCCTTCTTTCACTCCCCTGGCTAATTCTATGATTTGGAGTTTCTCTTCTAACGATGATTTTATAGTTAAGGCTGCTTTGATTCATAAGAGTTTCATTTTGATTCTCCTAATGGTTCTTTTACCTGAATTTGGAAGGTGGAAGGTTGCCAAAGTTAAAGCATTTTGTCTGGTTAATTGTCCATCGATGGCTTCTTACTAATGCCCTTCGTTTTTATTGTAGGTTACTAATACTGCCCTGGTGGTTACAACGGCATGCCTCTGAATTTTTTTTTATTTTAATGATCTTAGGTTTACGGCTTCATTCTAACTTGCATTGTTCGTCAGTTGGCCCCTTTAGTGTTTCGTGGAAATATTGGATTTTGGCTAGTATTTCATGGTCTTGGAAGGCTCAGAATTTATGAGTTTTTAAGAATGAGCTTCTCTATCTAAATCAATTGACTAACTGTATTTGTAAAGTATTTAAGGATATTTTGGATTTTGTGCATTCTTAGATGTCAGTTTTTTATTGGATGGGTTCCTCCTGATGAGGGATGGCTGAAACTAAATTGTGATAACAGCAGTCTGACTAATCTTGGTTTGACTACTAGTGGTGGCTTGTTTTGTAATCATTTGGATAGATGGTTTGAATATTGATTTTTCTCATATTTTGCTTGGAGAATTGTTTTTTATTAGGGTTGGTATGACTTGCACTTGGGAGCATGGTTTTCGTTTTCTTTAAGTTGAGTAAAATAGTTTGAAGGCCATTCGTCTTGTTAATTTAGTCATGGTTGCTTCTCATCTTTTGGCTGCTATGATTTTGGATATTTAGACTTCGATGTCTCGAGGCTATGTCATTCTTTACTTTCCTCTGTTTCTTTTTGAGGTCATGCATTCTTCCATTTCAATGCTTCTTTGGGCTAACACTTGTGCTCTCTTCTTTTCTTCCTTTTGTTACTCAAAAATGATGATAATAAATTCCACAAATTTAAATTTCAAAACCTTATAATAAAACTATTCATCCTCCTAGCTTTCTAAAATTATAATATGAAGGATATTTTAAGGAATAAAAGCAAATAAATTTTAATTTTAGATTTATTACAAATATAAAAAATTTATGTACAAATATTTTCTATTTAAAATATATCTATCAAACGCAACTATTGTTAGTAAACTTTCCTAATGTATTCTTAGTTTTATATGTTAACATGTCATATATGTAGGGGTGGCCACTTCACCGTTTTTGAAGTCGGTGAGAATAAAAAATGTAATCGTGAGGAATCGAAATCGGTCCAAATCAAAACTGAAATTGAGAGTCTTCGGTCCGATTTCAATTTTAATTTTTAAGTAACCGTGAACCAACGGTTTTAAGAATCAGCTAGAACCGACTAGAACTGGCGATTTTTTCAATCAATTAAAATCGGCGGTTTCAATGGTTCGAACTAGCGGTTCCACTCGGTTTTAACAACCTTTTTTTTTGAATATTTTTATGAAATCTCCAAATGAACCCTCCTACCAACTATATAAAAAGTAGTTTTAAGAGTGTTTGTGAAAAGTTAATTTTTTGGATTTACTATAAACTAGGTGAAGGCCCGCGCATTGCGCGGCTAATTTTATTGCAATTCAATTATTTTTAAATAATTACAAGAAGTCTTTGTCTATGAACGTTAGTAATTTTATTTTTGAATTTTTCATCCAATTATCAATAAAAAAGCAATATCTTAATTTAATTTTTCTTGCTAAAAAATGATTGTCATTACAAAGTTGGATTAATTTAGTCATTACACTTCTTCAAGTTGAAGAGGATGAGTAAAATCTTTCAAAATATGTATTTTGATGGGCTGTTATGCCGCAATTCATACGAAATATCATAACAAATTGAATAATATTAAAGAAAAAGAAGAGTAATTAACATACCCAATAATAGAAAAGTAAAATACAAGAAAATTTCTTTAACCAAAGAAGATTTGCATGAACTTCGCCAACGAAATTAACAAATCAATTCAGATTTATTGAGAGTAAGATTAAGAAGTCTTAATTATTTATCTAAATATATTTTATTTAAAAATTTGAAAAAAAAATTTAAAAAATTTCGAAGACCCTAATTTTTAGGCTCTAATATTATATATTTAAAAAATGTCTAAATTGATATTATATATGTATATATATATATATAATATTATATTTTTTTCACCAATTTATTAATTAGTTTTAACTGAAAACTATAACTCTCACAGTACATTAATCTTGGTCATATTTTTAAATATTCAGCTTCCCTTATTACTATCATTCACTTTCTTACTTCTAGCCATAGAGAAAAAATTAATATATCACAATTAAGTTACAATACAATTCGATAAATAACTGTAATAAGATTTATCATAACTTTTGTATTACACATCTCGACTTAATGATTATCATTCTAAAAAATTATATGAAAAGATTCAGAATAATATAAAAATTTAATTAAATGAATAAAATCATTTGAAAAATAATTAAAATAATAGAAAATTGATTTAAGAGGACAAATACCTTTATAGTCCAAATAAATTAAAAAAATTAACAAAAAATATAAACAATAAAGAAAAATATATAAAAGAGCCATACAGAAGTAGTACTTGGTTAGGTTTGAAGTTTGTATTTTTTTTTTCAACCTCTTTCTTTAGCAATGTTATCAATGAAGAAAAAAATAATGAGCCAATAAAAATAGAAAGAGAGATAAGAAAAAAGAAGTAAAAGAAGGACAAAACATATACATTAAAAAAAATTTAAATTATTAAAAAAATAGAAAAAGTAAAAAAAAAGAAAGGAAAAATATATGAAAGAGCTAATGTTAACTTTAATGAAGAAAAAGTTGTCTGCAGTTCATA
Organism: Jatropha multifida; assembly: GCA_948099535.1. Taxonomy (NCBI): domain Eukaryota; kingdom Viridiplantae; phylum Streptophyta; class Magnoliopsida; order Malpighiales; family Euphorbiaceae; genus Jatropha; species Jatropha multifida. Next base: position 1,004 of record CANUEX010087961.1, on the reverse strand, counting down.
ATCTGAAAACAAAAATAGCAAAATTTAATATGAATATAAATAAATATATCAAAATAAAAGAAACAATATAAATGAAAAATCGAAAAAATAAAAATAATTGTTGCATCAAACTTGTGAGTGATTTGAAAGAGAGAAATAGTTAAAATTGTTGAGTTATATAAATAATATTCAATTAATAGAAAGAGAGATCGTTGCTTTGGATAATAGAGTAATCTAAGTCAGTTTTTTTCAAAATTTTATAAAATGATACCATAATAAAGAGATTAGATTAGTTAAAGAGTCTTAGAATTTGAATTTATTTTTTTAAAAAAAAATATTAATGATAACAATGCAAATCATATCATTTTTAATTAATAAATAATTGAATTTTTATGTTAAAAAAGAATTAAAAGTCTAGCAAATTTGTAAAAAAAGAAAAATAGGAATTCTAGAATCAAAGGATGCCAAATCAGCATTTATAAAATATTTTTTGCTTCAGGATTATATATATATATATATATAATTGAATTTTTTATGTTAAAAAAGAATTAAAAGTCTAGCAAATTTGTAAAAAAAGAAAAATAGGAATTCTAGAACCAGAGGATGTCAAATCAGCATTTATAAAATATTTTTTACTTCAGGATTATATATATATATATAATTGAATTTTTTATGTTAAAAAAGAATTAAAAGTTTAGCAAATTTGTAAAAAAAGAAAAATAAGAATTCTAGAACCAGAGGATCTATCTATCTATATAGATATATAGATAGATAATTTATACAAAAGATTAATTACAAAGACTATCCAGTCCAATCTCACCTCATACTGGGTATCACCCATAAAAATATAGGTCATTTCTTTGTTAATTGCACTCCAAAATTGGATTGGATTGGATTTGGATTCTTATTATTCAAGCCCAATTAAAAATATATAAAAAATAAAAAATTATAAATTTAAAATATTATTAAAGTCTTTTTCCTTTAAAATTATATTATTTTCTCTTAATCTTAACATATTACACATT
>CANUEX010087903.1:0-83525 GCA_948099535.1 Jatropha multifida | reverse complement strand
CAAAGATTGGTGCAGTTGTATTTGGACCACTCCAATACTTGAAATTCATGACATATCTCTGCTTGAAAGTGGTATAGCTTTCTGGTTTATAGTTGAAATGATCGAGTGTTTGGGTGTAATAAAATGTCTCAAAATCATTTGCAGTAGATTGATCAGAAATTATGGTTTGTTGGGGATGATGGGAATTGTTTCTAAGCCTTGCAGAGACATCATCAAGTGGGAAAGTTAGGAAGAATAATAATATTGATAGGAACAATTCAAAAGATGAGAATCTAATTAGAGTCTCCATATAGTTATATTATAAGTTGCTCTCTCCTTTGAGACCTATTTATAGTGCAAGATTTGGCGTCCATCTTCATATGGTTTATGCGGTGATAAGAGCATGCTGGTTTAGTGGAAAACCAGCACACCTAAGCTGGCAAAATGGGAATTAATACCCTTTTTATCATTTTAACAAAGAATCAAATATATATATATATAGTTAATTAGATATGTGAAATAAGTGCGAATATTAAAATTCAAAACGAATTTAGGTATTAAATATCTCAAAAGAAATTTTAAATGAATGAGTAGATAAACAAAATTACAGGAATTTCGCTCATAATAGTTTTAATCGGTAGAGGAAAAAAAGAAATAATCTCGAGCAAAGCTACTAAGTTAACAGAAAATGATCGAAATTGTATTCCAAATGGAAAATGATGGCTTTAATGGTGGATGGTACAAATTTAATTTGTGACGCCATGAAGATGATGTCAGCCCATTGTTTAGTCTTGGTAAACTCATATCAAGTGTCAACTGAAATTTTTGTCCTAATTTCAACTTCAAAGTTGTAGGTTGATCATAACTTCCCATCACCACAAAACCATAAATGTGTTTGATAGATCTATTTGTTACTTCAATTATTTGGCATTGCAAGGAAATATTTAGTTCTTTTTGGCAAATCTTCCATCATTTTTTGTTTTGACAAACATTTATTAAGTCCGGGTTAGAGATATATCTGCTAAATAGAAAAGGCAAACGAATTGAAATTGGTGAATTTAGATTAGATCAATGTAAATTCAGACTGATTTTTTAAATTGAGTCCTTTCAAATTATGAACCGTTTGAATTAGAGTGATTCACAAAACAATAATATCATATAAAAATTATAGGTTTCAAATCAAATAAAATGTCGAAATCGAACTTTATTTTTTTTAGGAAGAGGAATTCAAATCTAAATCTATTATCAGATTATTTACGCACTTACCATTAAACTATAATTTGATGTACTATCGAAACATTCGTAGTCTTTTGTAATATTGTCTTGTTTTTAGTAAAAAAATTATTCTCAAAACAAATTTTCACATGAATACTATTGGAAAATTAATTAGACATAAAAGAATAAATAGATACTAAAATGGTAAATTTACATTTAAAAAGGCATTTGATTCATAACCAATAATTGAATTGCGTGTATTTGACAAGCTTTTTGTCAGCAACTAATAGCTGATAAAAGTCACAATTAGCTACTGATTCATCAACTAAGTTTTAGAATTTTTTTTATTAACTTCTAGTTAACTTGTATTTATAATATGTTTAAATGAAAAAATTGTATCTAGACCGGGTCCATCACAGACCAAACCAATGGTCCATCGTGGACCATACATTGGAAGAAAAAAAAAATCAAAACATTTTTTAAAGAATCCCAACTGTGATTGATTTGATCCATAAACATGGCTATAAATCGGGTTTAGAAAACCAATACCAATCTTTATTTTTTATTTATTTATTAAAAAGTCTAAAATTGTATTACGAATGACGTACTATAGATGGATGCTAATAATAATTAAGCTGAAGTTGATGGATGCTAATGAACATTATTTGATTAATTGTGGTGTACTTTATATGTGCTTTATTTGTCTAGAATTCGATTGAAGTGCGTTACTATTGGAATTGTGAGGGCGGCCTTCAATATCGTCGACCATGTATAGAGAGATCGGTGCCTCCATGTGCATCTGATAAAATATCATATGAAAAACCACATGGTGACCTCCTGTTGCTATGGAAAAGAAAAGATACTATTTAGATTTTAATATTTTTAAATTGTTATTATAGATTTTTATATAATAAAATATTCCTCTCCAACAGTTGGAGAAAAACAATAATATGAACTAAATACTAAAAAAAAATTTATTTTAGAAAACTAACTATGAGGACCTTAATTTATGATTCCATTAGAAGTTGATCCCTAAATTGTAATCAAACTAATCATGAGATCTCCCTAAGTCGGAGAAAATCTTGTGTTAATTTAACAATAATTTAGGATCAAAAAAAAAAAAAAAACTGTGCCCTTGGACTGAAAAGAGGCATCCCTTGGGGTATTATACCTTTCTTTTTTATCCTGAAGACCATCTTTTCAAATTTCATGTGGGTATATATTCTAACTACATTTTGGTTCTCAGTGGGTGGTAGCCAAACTTAGGTGGACGTATGAATCTATGATATAGTGGTCTTAGTTTGAATGGCATATATACCCCCCTTTTTATGAATATTATAAAATTATTATTTTTCATAAACTTTATTATGAAAATTGAATATCAATAAATTATAAGCATATATATATATATAAATCCTGAATAAAATTTTTTTAAAAAAAAGCTAACTTGCCATGTTTTTCTTTGAGCATTTCTTTTTTTTTAGAAATTTTCTAAATTTTTAGTATTTATTTTATATGTATATATATAAAATCTAAAGTTTTAAATAACTAAAACTTTAAAATTTTTTTATCGTTGAATTCAAAATTTTAATTTTTAAAATATTTTTATTTGTATTTATATTATTTTTTATATATATCTATAATCTAAAAGTTTAAATAATTAATGTTGAATTTAAAATTTAAAATTTAAAATTATTTTTTCTTTATCTATGTCTATAAACATATATCTATATATACTTCTCAATTTTAATGATCTTTTTCACTATGGTTTTTTTTTTTGATTTTTTTCTTTCAACTTTTTGGATTTTGATTGTGCTCTCAAATCTTTATTTTTTTATGTTTTTATTTTGATATATTATTATTATTATTATTATTATTGATGCTTTTCATATTTTTAATTACAAAAGGACCACACCAACAACTTCAATCCGGTCTCTTCTTTTTCACTTGAGGTAATGCAATGTCAACATAGTGTCAATTCTTTTGTTTTAATTTTCTTTCTTTCTTTTTTTCAATTTTTTTAAACTTTTTTTTAAAAGAAATAAAGAATTATATAATATAAAAAAAGTTTATGCTTTTTATTATATCTTATACTATTATAATATGAAATAAATGATACCTGTGCAGAAAAAATTGAGATAAAGGCAAAAGAGCAAAGATAAGAAAAAAATAAATAGTACTAATATTAATGAAATTCATTATTTTTATAACTTATGATTTACTATTTTGTCCCTCACTTTTAGTCAAACACATTAGTGGACCTTGCTTTTTTCAAAATACATAATTACATCCTCAATTTTGTTCTAGTTCAACACCTCAATCCTTCTGTCTATTTTAAGTGGTTTTGCCATTAGTTTGTATCAAAAAGACAAAAATGACCCTTTTTTAATCTCTATCTCCTGTCTCTCTCAATCTTTATCCCTATCCTCTCTCATTTGACCGGTAACCACTCTCTCATCTAATAACCACAAAGGCACAAACAATTATCTTTCTTTGTTGTTCTCAATTTTTCTCTGTTTCTTCAACATCTCAGTCAAATCTTACCAATTTCCACAAAAATAAAACCCTATTATATTTCTTTTTTTCTGAGGCATCTTGTTTAGCCCTTGCAAGCAAAGCCCACTTCTCAGATCCCTCCTATTTCTATTAGATTGACAAAGCATATACGTTAAAAATGGAGGTGTGTTTTATTAATAATTTAAGGATTAATCCATGGCTTCTTGTGTTGTTCTTCCTGGCTCTTTATCACTTTTGAAACTCTTCTTCTCTATCCTCAAATGGGTTTATGCCAATTTCCTTAGACCCACTAAGGATTTAAAGAAATACGAATTTTGGACTCTTACAACTAGAGCAATAGACGAGTTTCGCTTTCCAATTGGCTCAAATAGTCTCAACTTGATCTCTGTGAATCGAAATGCGGATAAGCTCAGAATATTTCAGATTCAATTTAAAGTATAGCAAAGTTCAAAATCAAGAAGACCACCGTTGTTGATTTCCATGGCAGTATTAGGAAGGGTCATTTTAGTCATTGAAATCTTTCTCTCTGAGTTGACTATATTTTTTTGCTTTGACTCACGTTGAAAGCCTTAAAAGATGGACGAAAGAATTAAAGAGTTGAACGGGGATAAACTTAGGTATATAATCATGTGGTTTAAAAAAAGCGACGATTGATTAGTGTATTTGACAATAATTGAGGGACATAAATAGTAATTCTCCCTGTTTTTTGAGAAAAATAATTTTTATTATTATTATTTTGTAATTTATTTTGTTTGTTAGGACAAGAGATTAGAGAAATCTTTTGGCTATTTAAATAAGTAAACATTTACACAATTGATTTAATTAAAGAAAAAAACCATTAAATTTGATAGATACATTTAAAATAATAAAAAAAATTATAAAATAACATCTAATAAATTAAAAATAAATTTAGCATTTATATTTAAAATTATATTTATCATTTAAATTTTATATCTAATTAAAATTAATCATTTTAATTTTGAATTTTAAATTTTTTTTCTTTTTTTATAACATCTTTAAGATACTTAAATGAAATTTAGATTATCAGCTTACATAATATTCACAAAATTTTATAAATTAATTAAAAATGCTATATTTAGATCAATAGCAAATTATAATTGCATAAAATATATTGAGTTCCTAAATTAAATAGTAATTAATATTTATCCTTTTACAAAAAATAATTATGATGGATAAAAAAAATTATAAAAATTTAAAACTTAAAAATTTGAATAAATTTATTCAAATTTATTTTATTTTATTTTTATTATTCATTTAGTATAGAATTATAAATAAAAATATAAAACAATGAACCATATAAAATAAACACAACAATCCGCGGAACGCGCAGACTTAGCTAGTTGTAATAATAAAAGGCATGACTAAAAATCCTAAATAGAATGATAAAGCGACAATTGAGTGTAAAATTTCTGCTTGGCATTTATTCGAACAGGTTAAGCTCGTGGTAAAATTTCCCCCGTTTTTTTCTTCATCGCTTCCTCTTGAAGAAAGCAGAAAAACTAGCAGCAAAATGTTGCAGTCAACTTTCTCGCGTTAAATAGCATTTTCCCTTTGGATCTTCTTCTTTCTTCTCCTTCTTCTTTCTATCAGCCAAAGTCCAAAAATCTCATTATCATCTTCTTCCTTTAGATCCTGTAGCAAAAAAGAAAGCTACCCAAGACCCATAAAATTCCCAAGTACTGGACCTATAAAAGAGTTCTACATTCAATGCCTCGAAACGAAAGATGGATCCATTAGATTTGAGCTAAGTTTTCGTGGGATTCACTTCATTTTACTGGGTTTCTTTTTATGTCCAGAGGGAGATATTTTTAGAAAAGATTAGATTTTCAGGCATCTCTGCTGAATTGGATCTCTAGTAGGTAAGTTCCATTGCCAAAGACAAATTTCTTCTTTTTTGTTTTCCTTTTCGTCTTGTTTTTTGCCACAGATAATTTCTTGATTTGATGCCTGATGAGTTTTTTGTTGTTTTTACTTTTTTTTATGTCGGTTCTCTGTTTATCATATTAAAATGCAGATTATCTCTATAGCATAATTGTAGTTGTTTGGCTTATGTTATTGGATATTAGGCAACTGAAGCAAAATAATTTTATTAAAATGGAATATTTGTTCCAAAATAGAACATGGTTTTCTTTTCTTAAATTGAAAAACATAGCAAAACCCGTTTGTGATTGAAATTAGGGGATATCATTAATTGTAATGAATTTACATTTGTGACCAGAGTTGTGGAAATTAAGCTGTGAGGATCATTCTTGCATTGTTCGAATGACATGGCTATATGGTTTGTTATCATGTCTTTGACACTATTACATCATCGATGAGTTGACTTAACTGAATGTTGCCTTTTGATACTTGAATTTGCTGATTGTGCTTATCATCTTGGACTTGTTTCTTCTCTTGTTGTTTGGTTTGCTTATTAGTTTGTGATTGCTTTCTCTAAAGTATCAATCTTGAAAAAAGTCTGATTTTTTGGGACTATTTCAATCGAAAACTTAGCTGTTGAGAGTTTTTAGGTGCTGAATTTGTGTCCTTGATTTGTATTGACTTAGTGCATAGCTGGTTGTTTGTGCGTCAATTCACTGGATGAAGTTTTTCTCCATAATGAATTAAGGAAGGGAGAAGATTTTCTAGTGCACCATTTCCTTTAGTGTTCAAGGAACAGGGAATTTAAGGGGGACTAAATAAAAAACAGAGGCAACAGAATGCAAGATAGAAGCGGGGAAAAAGGAAGAAGAAGCAAAGGGGAAAGCAAAATCCTTTGAAACCAGAGAGACCATTGTTGGTGGAGACATGGGATAAAAATTCTTTAGCGGATCTTGGATTTTTAAGAACTGATTCTCTTTATGAGTCTATTAGGTCTTACTTCAAAGAATAAGAAGAGAATGTCTTGAACTTATATTTCAAAGGGGATTGGTTTGTTCTAGTCAATAATCAATATTGTGAATTTTGAAGGACAGTTTCATTTCCTGGTTTTTCAGAGGTTAATAATTAGGAAGTATTAGATCCTCGGACAGTAGACATTTGGATAAACTAAGGGAATAGAGTGGAATGTATTATCATAAATGAGATGGTGATTTGTGAAATAGTGACTAAATGGTGATTGGTAGAGTTAAACTGATTGAAATGGTGATTGGTAGTGTTCAACTGATTTATGTGCCGCAAAGAAGAGTGAGAATGAGAGAATGGAGAGGCTTGAAGTCATTTGCATATGCATCTTGGTAGTTTGATGAGCGTTAACTGAAACATTTGGAATTATTACTAATTCATTTCTTGTTCAAGAAACACAAGAATTATATAAAAAAAAAAATGTTCAGCACTTGCATGATGATACTCACATATATGTGTGTGTGCGCGCGTCAGAGCAATGACCTGTTTCCGTCCAGCACATTTTGGACTGGCATTGAATTGTCTTTTAACTTTTTCCTGTATTCCCTAACAGCACTGCTATTTTCAGTCTCCATTTTGTTTCTATCTTTTTCTCCTCTTCCAAGCAAAATTAATGAGAATTGAGTGATATGAGACTCTGAAAATGGATAAATACGCGTATAATATTTTTCTTTATTGCACCATTATTTGCTACTAATGATGAAGATAAATTTTCAGATCTAAGTCACACCATTGAAACTGGAGATATTGTTGAATCAAAGGAATCAAGCTTATGGTAATAGGATATTGGAGAAGAATGCAGGCATAACATATTTTTTAACATGATTTTGTTAATAAAATTGTGAGAAGTTGATTCGTATTAATTGGCAATCTGACAAATCAAGGTCATGATAGGCAATCCAACCCATCCCTTGAGCAAAGATGAAGAGTCTGTCAAAATGCAACATTGCAACATACATATGCTTGTTGTTATTGTTGCCTCTTGGCGTGTTCTCTCTTAGCACTCTTCTTTCTGATCCATGTGACCCATCAAATGAGTTGGACCCACAAGCCCTCAGAGCAGATCAAATCACTGTCCTAATTAATGGTTACTCTGAGTCCCGCATCCCTCTCCTCCAAACAATTGCTGCCACATACTCTGCCTCCCCGCTTGTATCCTCTGTGCTGGTCCTCTGGGGGAATCCTTCCACTCCGTCTCAAACACTGGCCCACTTGGCCCATAATCTCTCCCTCTCCTCCTTTGGCATTGCTACCATCACCCTTGTACGCCAACCTTCAAGCAGCCTCAATGAACGCTTCCTCCCTAGATCATCCATCAGGACACAAGCTGTCTTGATTTGCGACGATGATGTGGAAGTTGATTGTAAATCCTTTGGCTTCGCATTTCAGATTTGGAGATTGAATCCTAACCGACTAGTTGGGCTCTTTGTCAGATCACATGATCTAGATTTGTTATCAAGGAAGTGGATTTACACTGTGCATCCAGATAAGTACTCGATTGTGCTCACAAAGTTCATGATTTTGAAAAGCCAGTATTTGTTCGAGTACAGTTGCAAGGGGGGGCCTAACATGAGCGAAATGAGGAGAATTGTCGATCAGATGCAGAACTGTGAAGATATACTGATGAATTTTGTGGTGGCTGATTGGACAAATGCAGGACCTATATTGGTGGGTGCAGATAAGGTTAGGGATTGGGGAGATGCTCGTAACGAAGACAGTAAACAAGGGCTGGGATTGAAAGATGCAGAATGGGGCAAGGTAACAGCAGTGGGGTTGAGCAGTCGGAAAAGGGAGCATAGGAAGAGGAGAGGACAATGCATAACAGAATTCCACAAGTTGTCAGGAAGAATGCCATTGAGGTATAATTATGGGAAAGTAGTTAATTCAGTTGGTGAACAAGGATTGTGCATGAAAGGGGGCAAGTTGGTCTTTTGCGATCGATACCAATGAATTTTTTTTTTTTTTCATTGTACAAGAAAATGTTTGTTCAAATGAAGTTTCATTTTCCATTTAAAATTCTCTAATATATCAGGGAAAAAAAAAAGTTAGCATGTTGCTTGTAATGTACAGAAACAAAAGAAATTTTGTCAGCAAAGCAAATAACTAAAGATGATAATTTTGTTCTTTCAAAAGACAAACTTCATAATATTTGCTGTCACTTGCTATGATTCGATATATGTATCCAATTTTCAACTTTGAACTATTAGTAACTATAAGTGTATCTATTGTTGATTATGTAGATCATCGTAGTACTTATTAATCCATTGGTCTATAATATTGATCTCAGTATTTCTTTGTGCGACCAACCACTCTGGATCTGTTGTTTTGTTCGCTTGAAGTATGTCCAAGCAATGAGACCCTGCAATATACAACTTTTCTATATTAATAACATCTTCCAAAAATAAAGTTTATATTACTTTTTATTGTTGAACCAATTTACAAAATTTTCTTTTTTTATGCCATTTGCATATTCTTAATATGTGAGATAAATTATTCTTAATTCAGGATTTGTAGCCGCGGCTTTTCATAAAAGCTTTTGTCACGGATCAAACTTCTAACGTTATAGAAATTCACTATTGAACTCAATAATGTCATATCACTTAAATCATTTATAGATTTATAGATTTTGCTTAATTATTTTTTTTTAATTATTAAAAAGGAAGACGTATTTCCCTCAAATGCAATGAGAATAATTAATAATATTGAATATTTACAGACTAATTCAATTATTTCGATTTATAAGTGTAAGAACTGAAGCAGAACTACTTAAAATAAATAAACTAAATTAAAATGAAAATGTATGGTGTTCAATTAAAGTTTACACATTTGTTGTATAGACTTGAAAGCATACCTTTGCTTGTATAGACAGCAACAATAGTGTCTGATATGTTCTCCAACACCCTATAATTAGAGAACAAATCGTGTTAAAATAAAAAAAATATTGGATTTCTTCCTGCAACGTGTAGTTTTTTCTCTTTTCCTAAAGAGAAAAAAAGTAATATTTTTAAATATTTTTTTAGTAAAAAAAAATTAAACAAAGTACATAAAATAAATGTAAAACCACGAATTTGTCTATTTTCATATTTTTATTTACCCGCCACTACTATAAGGATCTCTTAATCCATTGGAGAAAATGATGTTGCTACCAAACCTCTGCAGAATGAGTTTTATACTCTGCAAAAAAAAAAAAATAATAAATTAAATGATTAAACCAATGGTAAATTTAATATCTTGGATGCGATTAATTAAGCGAAATATAAATTAAATTAGGGAAAAATGAGATTAAAATAGAAAATTAAATTAAATAATTATCCTAATGTCTTTAGCTTAGATTTGTTGAACTATTTAATAAATGAATAAATTAAGAAAATAAAATAATTAACATACATGACCTCCATAATAGGTAGTGACCCAACGGGGCCTTGGTGGAACGCCGTAGGATGCTTTGCAGTCTTCAACGAAGGCATTGAGATCAAAAGGATCAGGTGGAAACATTGTGTCGTTGCCACGCCCAATTGGTATCACCATCTCACTACATGTCTAAACATACACATTTAAATTCTAGCTTCGTCCTGATGTTATCATTAGCATTTTGACACTCCTAGAAAGATAACTAGCACTACCATGGAAAGTGATAGAAAAGTGGGGATAGAATAATAAGTAACGGCCAGAATACCTGCCATCTCCAACCCACTGATGTTTCAGATACATTGGTGGGTGAATTAATATAGCAAGTTCTGTTTCCTCTATAAGCAACAACACCGCCAAATATTTTGCTAAGTGTATCATTCCCATCACTATCAGTATTGCTTTCATCTATGCCTTTGCAGACCACTGTCACTGGATATTTTGGTGGCTTATTGTACTGAGCAGCACCACTATACATTGCGTCCAAGTAATCTTTGAGCTCATCCACATCCGTTAATGGTCTAGACAACAAGAAACATAAAGAAATAATTTATAAATTACAAGAAATATGTATATATGTTGTGTTGTATATTGGAAAAATTCTTAGGTGATGTTCAACAAAAATAGTTGTTTAAGTTATTGTTAGTTGGTCTTTGTAGTTATAAGCTGTTTTACTAGCATTTCATAAAACATAAAGTAACATTTTATAATTTGCATCCTAAAACTACATATAATTTCTACCCATGAAGTTATAAATAATACTTTATCTATCTGTCCAATTTTTGTTTATTTATTTTTCTTTTTATGAATGTTTATGTATTTAAATAATTAATTTTCTCTTAATAACCTCCGTGATTGTTCATTAAATAAAGAGTTTTATTAATAACTTAATAAGTTAATGGTTACAAAGGCAAAATAATATTTATTGACTAAATTTTCAATACACTTGTTTTGCCAAACCATGCAAATGAAATGGGACGGACGGAATAGTAAAGACACTAAACATTATATTGAACTACGTTGCGAACAAGGCCTAATTAATTAAAATGAATTAAGACTTAGTCGTAAGTGTTAAATCATGAGTTAAGTTATAAATATGGATGCAGAATAGATTATCGATCCAATAACCATGTTATATAAAATATTTTTATAAAAAATAAAATATAACATGTATTATTACTTATAAGGGGAGGAATTAATACTTGCAAGTCTTGAATTTCTTGCTGAGGATTGCAAGGCCATTAGGTTGAGAAGCAAGTTGATCAATTTCTGCCCATGACTTTTGTATTGTCTGATAGCAACTCTCACTAGCTTCCTGCATAAGTAATCAATATTCATCAATCAAACCACTGTGATGTAAGTTGTAACATCTACATTAAGACAAAAGCATTAATTAAAAAGATAATTACATTTAATCAGTATCCTGACCTGAATTTGAAAAAACCACTGTAATTGAAAACTTAAAGAAAAATGATCTTTCTCATTAGAAATTTTCAATATATAATATACAAAATTCAAGAACTTACAAACCTTGTAATCTTTGGTGACAAGAGAATAGTATCCATCCTGCGGAGTGATATCATCAAAGTAAAGAATCGGTGCTGATGAGGCCAAAGCTGCAAGTGCTATGTGGGGGTACTTAAGACGAAACCATGAAGCCAACACTGAAACACAGAAAAATGAAATGAGTTTGATTTAGCTAGAAGCAATCTATGGGTCCACTAATGAACCAAATTAATTTTTTATTGAAATGAGTTTATTTTTAAACATTCATAGAAAAGAAAAAGATAAACTATCAATAATTTTTAAAAATTTCTATTTTCGTCGATTTCATCCCTCTTCTTCAGATTTTTGTATCCGCGTAATTACAAAACGTATTATACTCTCAGTCAAACATTAGTCATAATTTAAATAAATAAATAAAAATATAAAAAATTATTAAATAAGACAGGAGCATGTTGTATCCTACTATGTATTTAAATAATTCCCATATACAAGATATATTATAAGACCTTCATAATTGATGAGTAATACTTAATAATTTCTTGTATACGCATACATGTACAGTCACCTACTTCCGCCATATGATCCTCCGATGACGATGACCGGAGAATTTTCAGCATCAAAGCTTTTCTTGACATGAAGTATAATCTCTGCATAATCTGCAAGAGCTTGAGCGGAATTGAAATATCCACGAAGACTAACACTTTTCACAGCTTCTTCTTGTGAACCAAATGGAATTGACTTCCCATAAAACCTGTGCTGATAGATTTTTAAAAGAAATATGTAAATATATGTTTATATTAATCACAAACTTTATTTATTAATATGTAACTTTATCTCTCAAAGTAGTTAAAATCATTAATTTGTACCTCTATATATACCAAGAGAGCTTTAAATTTAATAGCATTATCAGAAAGAAAACCAATAGCAGAAAGATCACCATCAAGAGGTGCCTCTGCACCAAAATATACGAAGATTGGTGCATAATTAGAATTAGTACCACCCCAGTACTTGGAATCTATTACATATCTTTGCTGAAAGGTATTGTAGCTTTCAGGGTTATAATTGAAGTGATCAAGTGTTTGGTTGTAGAAATATGTCTCCAGATCATCAGAAACTGATGATTCAGATAAACTTTCAGGGTCTTCTAAAGAAAGTCTCGGTCCTATTGGGCTAAGTCTTGGTATATTAAATTTTTTTGAAGTTGCAGAAGTTAAGAGAACGAAGAAGAAGAAGAACAGAAACCATTGAAATAGACATTTCGAAGACATTGTAATGTTGCTTCTAGAATGTCTTTTTGTTTTCAGGTATTTACTTGTGAAATAAAGTATGTACAAAGAGCGTATTTATAGGCCAAGATTTGCTTATTTGCTTATATGTTTTGCATAAAATTATTTTAGATTTCTGGGTGTAAAAACTCGGTCAATAATGACAAACTATAAAAAATTAAAAATCAAAATCCAACCTTAAAATCTAGAAACTAAGGTTTGAAGACCTAATAAATTATAAAAAATCGAGAGAACTTTGCACAGACGATGCAGATAAAAAGTTTAATTAAATAGATTTTTAAAAAAATGTTTTAAATTAAAAAAAAACAAATTATAATTCATTTTCATATATTGGTCAGACATGTAGAATGAGCTCATACAGCAAATTTCCACCATTTTAGCTTCAATGGTAAAATGGCGGTGCTATTACAGGATGGGTGGGCAGTGGGCTACATCATGTTCATATAGAACACATTATTGTATTTTGAGTGGAATAACATGTGCTGAACCTCGTTAGTTATCTCTTATTTTCTAATTTAAGTGGTGAAGTGGCACAGTCTGATTTAAAAAAAAAAAAAACTTATATTGAAATAATTATTAAATTAAATATTCATCAAAGGAGCTATTTAAATTATTTTTATTAATGATTAAAACACCCTCAAAATCTAAAAGTTTTGTTGTTCTTAACCAATAATTATAAACAATTTTTAACTCTCTAGATCTAAACTAGGAAATAACTTTATTACATAGGCTACATAGTGATTTCCATGAAGTAAACTATAACCTGGATACGTATAGACTACAACAGAGGTCAATGGAATTTAAAATTAGGGAATAAGCTCTAGTTGCCAAATGGAAGTGGCAAAGCTTTGACTGCCTATTACAAAATGACTCAAAAGGACAAGTTGCTTCAAAATATTAGAAAAAGAAAAAAAAAACAAAAGGAAAAGATGAACAAAAGCTTAAGGATTTTCAAAGCCAAGCCGGCATGTATAGTTTGATTTGCATACATCTATTTGCCAGCTTGTGCCATCTCAGGCAGTTAAGTACTGCAGAAGAAACAAGAAATGGACATTGAAGAGAATGATAATTAATCCATAGCTTACCAGCTAATGATCTTACACTTCGATTCATGTAATAATCACCGGCTAGCAGCTAATAGAACAACTAACGACTGATGTAACAGCTAATAGCTACTAACCGTTGGTGAAGATCTGAGCCTTATCTGATGAAGAAAGAAACGGGTGTCCAATAAATGTGAATGGGATAATGAGATTAAAGAGAATAAATGGAAAGTAGAATTTGGATTGAATGAAGTTGCACTATATGAGGCCATGATCGTGACTTGGCTAAAAGTGATGTAACTTGACATTGACAATAGTGTTCTCAAAAGACAAAAAAGACAATATTGTCCCACCAGTACTGAAATAAAATAATCAAAGTGCAAGTGCAAGTGCCCATAAACAAAAAAGCAGGATTTTTAAAAGTTTATGGTTCGATTCGATTTTGTTAAATTAAAAAATCGAGCTTTTAGTTTAGTTTGTAATTTTAGCTATAAATCAAATCAAATCAAATCAAACCGTTATATATTTTCTTTATATTGCTTAATTTATATTGGATAATACATTATGATATTAGTTTATTGGATAATAAATTAAATATTACTCTCTTATTAATTAGATAAATTATATAATTATTATGTAAAATATTCAAAATATTAAAGATTCATGTAAAATTAGATTATTATATATATGAGTAAAATATAATTTTTTTTATTTTTAGTAGTAGATGTAATTCAATCAACATTTAAATTTTACATTTGTAAATTACTTAATTATTATTTTATTTAATATATATTTTTCGAACTATACCAAAAAAAATATTTATTCAAAAATTAATTTAAAAATTTTAGAGCCATTCAAAATCATGTGTATTTTATGGCTTAATTTTTATGAATTTACTTTTCATATTTTGTATAATGTTTTTTTTTCTTGTTAACTAGATAAATGAGGAAGTTTTTTTTTTTTTCAAACTGCCTAAATCGTTACACCAAAGCAAACTGATGCTAAAGAATTGATTTGGTTTGATTTTAATTTTTTTCAAACCGTCACTTTAAATTTGGTTTCATTATTATGTCCAAACCGAACCAAACTGAACCATGAACACCCCTAACTTGGTTTGAAGACTTTTTTCTTTTTAATTTTTGTATAATATATACATATATAAATTGAAGTTCCTTCCCCACTTTCTACTCATGTTTTTCACATTTCAGTTCTGGAAGAAAAAACAAGATTCCTCTTTTCCCAAAAGAAATCAATTTTTTCAAAAAGGAAGTAATGTTCTTGCTTGGGATTTTAATTAAGATACTAGTATTTGTAATTAAGTGAATATTTAGCCAATGAAGCCTTAGGCTGTAAACTAGGAAGTAACTTGTCCTAATTTCAAATTAAGATACTAAAGATCACTATACTTAAATTCTTTAAAGGCAAAATGCATATTTTAGATTTTATATTTTTTTTAAAAAATCTTGTGGATCCTTATATTTTGAAGGAATCCTATAAAATATGTTTATTTATTTTTTTTATCTAATAAACGCCTTACCACTGCTGAAAGTGGTGCGTGAGTGACCACGCAGAGAGCGTGAGGACGGTAAAAACTTGTTTAGTTGCCATGTTTATTTTATTATTTTACAAATTAAAAGCTTTGTACTCTTGTTTTTCTAACCACCATCTCCATCTCTTCTCTGCTCCTACCTTTCTTCTCTCTCTACCACCATCACCACTTCTTCCTCCTACCCTGTGTTTTCTTTTTCATTTTCTTAATAATTTTTAGTTTTGGATTTTAAAGAATTTGGCAAAAGCAAAAAACTATAAAACCCATAAAAATAACTTCCAAGAATAACTCAAACATAGCCGCTTTGTTTCTTGTTCTTCATCACCCACACTTCTAAGCCATAGACATTTCTATTTCTCTTTTATTTTCTTAACTGGGTTTTGTGCATAACTAGCTGCACAAATAGTTTTCTTTTTCTTTCTCATTGTTTTCTCTTCAAAATCGTAGGACCAAAAACAGAACAAGCACATGACAGAAGCTCTACAGAGAAAAATATATAAAAAAGCAAAGAAAAAGGAGAAGCTCTATTTATAAATGGTGCACTACAATCGTTACCATCAATTAAAAGAAAGCTAAACATAAGAATAGTGAAGAAGATAATATACAAAAGAAACCAATTAACAAATCTAGAATTAAGATGAAGACAAATTTTTTATCATCAGTAACCAAATAGTTTATGAAACCTAATAAAACCGAAATAAAGCAGCAAACAGGACAAATGAATCAATGGAGCATATTGATGATTGAAAGTGCCATAGCAGAGAACTAGAGTGCATCGTTGTTCCTTCCTGTTAATCGTGAAATTACAGCTCTTTCTTTGAACCCTTGTTCACAAGTGGTAGAGGCATCGATAACTGAACCATATTCAATATTGGCATCTCCGTACTGCTTTGACTTATAATCTTGAATGACTTGTTTGAAAGTAGGGATTGTATCTGAATAACGATCGAAACAATCATTTAAGCAAGGGCTCATATTGGGCTCCAATTTTTTATTTTTTATTTTTTAAAAGCTTCTAAGATAGTGCCGGTGATGTTGCTCTGTGTTAGCTTCATGGAGATGATGCCCAGTTCCCCAAGATATTCACAAATGGATTGGATACTTGAATGCCGTATTTAGAGAATTTTATGCGTTAATGGGTTAGTTGCAGATAAAAAGAAAAACTAAAAAATGAAAAATCTAAAGAAACGATGATGTCTTTCTCCCTTTCTAATATGTCATTATATTTCTAATATGTCATTATATTTCTAATATGGGTTATGTCATTATATTTGTTAAAGTTACTTTTGAAACAATAATTCTCGTAAGTTTTAACTTTTCAACGAGTATTTAATTAATCTAATTTAAAAGTTAAATGTAATAAAATTCGGAGTGGTTTTATATATTCAGAGAAAAATATCATAAGTTATTTTATGAAGAACTCGACTAAATCTATGGTTTTCATGTTTATTGCTGTCTTTTCTGCAACTTTCACAAGAGGTTACTTTCTTGGACCATAAGGTTCAAAGAATTTGCCCTTTAATAAGGACAATAACCATGATGGAAAAGACCCCATTATCCCCATAATTCTTGATGTGAAACCTCAAAAATTGCCTTTTAATGGAGTAGAGTCTTGTCCATTGTTCTTGTGCTTATATAATAGCAAGGGTAACATTTTGTTTCATTGCCTTGTTATTAATTCAAAGACTCATTTCCTAATGGATGTATGAGTTAATATTTTCTACCATTTTCAAGGAATTAATTTATAAAATATTAATTTTTTGTATGGATTGTCCAAAATCAACGGTTTGGGAAAGTTGTAGAACCGATAATAACGAACATGAAATCAACCATTGATTTATTCAAGTAAGGTCTTCATAAAATATTTAATGATATTTTTATAAATTAATTGAAATTTAATTTATAATTTCGGTTGTGTAGAGAATTACATTGCAAAGACCTGAGTCTTATCGAATATTGTTAATATGTCTTTGGCTATTGCTATTTGTAGAATATTTGTTAGACATGCTATGATGTTTATGACAAAATACAATTTATGATATTTTGATAAATTGGTTAAAATTTAATTTTTTATAAGATAATATAACATGTAAAAATAAAATAATTAAATTTTTATTTAATCGTCATAGATATATATATATGTATTCAACAATAATTTCTTAATTTAAAGCTTTAATAATATTATATTTGAGGATATTTAAAATTTTAAATAAAAATTATATACTATAAGCTTGTATAACACGGGTACGTGACTATTAACTAATTATATATAATTGTATTGTCAAATCTAAATGATTTGTCGTTTTAAATTCTTATTTTCTTTAAAAAATGTAAAACGGTGTACAAAATTATTTGACGAAATATTTCAAATTATTAATTATAATTATTTCAAAATATTAATATATTTATGGTAGAATAAATTTTTAAAAATATAATCTCATGTTAGTGTTGAGCTCTCAAAAAATTAAGGTATAGTAAATTATGAATTTAGAGTATATACAGGAGTCCAAATAATCCTTATAATATAAGGAATGTGAGTTCTATATTAACTATTAATTAGAGTTATCTTAAGAGTCTAATTTTATATTTTATTATTATATATTATCAGTAATCTTTCATCATTTTTTTGTCATTTATGTCCAAATGTAAAATCTTTGCACAGTTTTTATTTATTTATTTATTTTATTATTTTATATGAAATCCTTTAATAATGACATATTTTTAGTGGCTTATAATGATAACGCCATTTTTTATTTGTGGTAGTTGTTAACGAAGATTGAGGTATCAGTCTAATCTGAAAGGCATTCGACGAGTCACTTCATTGAATGAGGCGACCCTTCAATGTCTTGCTTGGCCTACATAAATGGCCATTTCCTTGTTCGTTTGGTACACTTCCAATTTCTTGAACTCTAGAGCTTCTTTCTACATTCCTGTCAGATGTCATAATCTCTTATTTCCCTTACGTCCCTACATTCCTAGACCAGCTCTTTGGCAACATCTCAAGTATTGGCCTCATTCAATATTGATTAGGTATGACTGAACTCTTGATTATGGGGATTGACCATCTTAGGATCTACTTTCGATTTCGCTTCGTGGTATCGATAAGATACTGAGTGGCTTCGGTGCTTAGGTGAAACCAGATGGAGATTATCCTCTTGATGAGGGAGGTTTTCCAGCTTTGAAGGTAGCCTCAATTCGCTATTAGGTGGAGGGTTCTTCAGGAGCCGTTTCAGTACTGTGGTAAATTCTGAATAAGCTTGGGCAAGAATAGTTGTAACTTATGGATCAATGGTCGATGGGAGGGTGAAGGTGAGTTTTTGGTCGGCCTCGTTATTGGCGTTGGCTTGGCCCTATGGTAGGGTGCTTAGTTTGGTTAGTGGCCATGGGGACCGAAGAAAAAAATAATAGGGATTTCTTAGGGTTGAGAGGGTTGAAGTATGTTTCACGCTCACCTCATCAATTGTTAAGCTATTAGAAAATTGAGGTATAGTAAATTGTGAATTTATAGTATATATAGTGGAATATAAATAATCCGTATAGGATAAAAAATATGAATTCTATTTTAACTATTGATTAAAGTTACCTTACGAGTCTAATTTTATATTTTATTATCATATGTTAACTGTTAGTATTGCAACAATTTGTGGGGTACTTTTCCTTGTATATTAAATATGATTGAGTGCACTTAAAATCCCCTGCTAGATTCGGGAATGGGTGACTGTGGCTTGGAGTCCTCCTCCACATGGTTGGGTGAAGCTCAATTGGGATGGTAACTGTTTTTCGAATCCTAGTTTGACGAGTGGTGGTGGTTTGTTACTGGATGCTATGAGAATGTGGTTGGAGGTTTTACTCTTACTATTGGTTTTTTTTATTATTTTGGTAGGTGAGCTAGCGACTATTCAAGCCGGTTTTATTATAACTTGCAATCGTGGTTTTGGCCAGGTCCTCATGGAAACAGATAGTTTGGAGGCAGTGAATTTTGTTATTCCTCCTACTCATTCTCATGATGTTGATGTTTTGGATATTCACAATTTGTTGTCTCGGGATTGGGATTGTTCTCTGCGGCAAAAGCTAATTTTGTTTCTAATCACGTAGCCAGTTTGAATCATTCTTTTCATTCTTCTTTGTATAATTAGGAGGAATTTCCTACTTCGCTCTGATTGATTCTTTGGACTAATACTTGTGGTGTTAGTTTTGTGAGAGATAATTTCGTTTTGATTCCTTCCTGTTACCCCAGAAAAAAATATCCTATGCTAGAAGAAATATGAAGTCACCTTCGCGCTTTCAATCTGAAAATTGCTAGCAATCGTGTTTTTTGCGCTTTCGATAAGCATTGTAAAAGCTGGATATAATATTGGTACACGAACACACGGATTCTATTTTATAAAGAAAATTAAAAAAAACCGAGAATTGCTCCTTTTTTTAAGGTAGCGTTTGGCAACCAAAATTCTATTTTATTATTGAAAAAATACTTTCTTAGGAAAGTGAAATTTCAAAAGAAATTTTACAATAAAATTGAATTATGGTGTTTGGATCATAGTAAAAGTTTTCTGGAAAATAGTATAATTGTCATAATTTTTCCGTATTTGAGATGGAAATGTACTTTTATATATACATTTGAAAAATAAGAATAGAACTTATAAGCTTAGAAATTCAATTTTTTCTAGGAAAATAACAACCAATCATGGGAATGTGATGCTGATACTGGTAGCACTGGATCGCTGCAACAAGAAAAAAAATGAAGAGCAGAAAATCAAAAATGGAGATTTCATAAACATAAAAACATTATTAGTTGTGGAGGCTAGTTAATAAATTATAGAAATCAAAGATTCCTGTTGACTACTCCATTATTGCAACAAGCTGGTCCAAGATTCCTCCGCGTCTGAAAATGACAAGTTTTAAGAGCTATTTTCCAAAACCAAGTTATGGTATTTCTATTTCATATTATTTGTTATATTTGAAAAAATAAATTGTTTTGAAATACGTGTCATATTTATAATTTTAAAGAGTAATAAATATTTTTTGTCATATTAATCCTTTATATATATGATGAATAATTACTATTTTAATTTAATAATTTTCTTAAATAATCAATATTAAATTAAGGATAATATAATTAATTTAAATAAATTTAATGATTTATTAAGAAGTTTGATATTCTAAACATAACAAGTAATGTGGAAGAGAAATAGTATATAATAAGTACATTCCAAGCTCAATTAAGCTTACCTAATGTGTGACCTCAATCAAATCTACACCAAACCAAAATGTTTCATGAGTACATTCTATATTTAGTCAATTAGCTTTTATTATTTTAGTATAATGTATTAAAATTTCATTAAAAACTTTAAATTAATACAAATAAGGCAAGGAGGACATAATCCTCTCTTCAAGATGAAATATAGAACAAAACTATTATTGTTCGCTGATTTAATATGAAATTTTAATGAAAATTGAAAGGTGGGCTTTAAAAAATTAATAAATCTTCAAATTGGCTAACTAGATAAACTCCTTAAATTTTTCACACGTGGCCTAATATCCATACATTAGTTGCATATTTGATAGTATTAAAATCATTTTCCAAATTATGAAATTTTCTACATTTAAATTTTAATCAAAATAAAATTATGGGATATAATCATGAACATTTTAAATTTAATTAAAAAATGTTTTTAAATTATTTTTTTCATAATTAAATAAAACTTATCATTCTATTGTATGTAATAAAATTTTTAAATGACCATCCTGGTCAATAAAGAAAAAAAATATATATACAACTGAAAACAAATAGAGAGACTAAGTAAATAGAGAAAACAAAACACTGAAAATAATTTTTTTTTGTTTTTATTAAGTTAGAAATTTTTTATATTAACTGTTACGAAATTCCTACAATAAGTTATAAATAAAAATATATACAATATCTGAACATTTTAAAACCCAAAATAAAAAATATATAAAAAAATAAAATAATTTTTGAAAATGCTCTACAAATATTACATTTGGACATAAATAATTAATGGAGGACTACTGTTAATATACAATAATAAAATAATTAAATAATAATACTAGACTCCTAAATAAACTATAACTAATACATGATACAGAATTCTCATAATCCTTATTCTAGTAAGATTTATCTTAATTCCAATATATATATATATATCCCAAATTTATTCTAAAAGGAGACGAATTATTAAATACTCTCAAAATTCAATTTTGAGAGTTAACATTATCATTCAAAAGCAGGCATAAAATTTTCAAATAGGTTATAGTAATTTTTGTTTTTAATTGTCATTTTATTTTTATTTAATACAATTAAGTTGACTTAAAGAACTTTCAATGGAACTGAGAAAGAGGAAACTAACAAAGAATTAGAGATGATTTTGAATTGATAGAATTTGAAATTCATAAATTTTACAAAATAGTATATGGAATCCATGAATTCCAAAATCATTGATATTTCACATTCCATCTTTTAGTTGAAAAAGTATAATACATGGATTCCAATGATATTTTTGAAATTAATAAAATTAAATGATTTAATTGCATTTTTTTATTTAAGTGATGAAATTTAGAAAATCTCACTTATGAGGTTAGACTTTCTCTTTTTTAAAATATAAAAACATCTATCTAAATAAATATATAATTATTAAAGCATGGATACCGGAGCAGCGATACATTAAAATATAAAAATATTAATGTGACATTTCACCTTTTTTCTGTTTATTATAATAAATTTTTTCCATATAATAAATATTATTTTTTAATTAAATAACGGAATTACATTTAAGAATGACCTAATTTGGGTAGAAAAAAAATTTAAAAATGATTTCTTAGTTTAATAAATATATAATTATGGCATTTTCTATAATATCAAGAAAGCAAACAACAAGTATTTTGTACATACAAGAAATTTATAATGTGAAAATAAAATTCCAAAGAAATATTAAATTATATTATATACACACACACACATATTTTGTAAATAGGGTAGGAAAAAGCTATCATTAAAATAGGAAAAAACAAGAAAGAAGGAAAGAAGGAAAAAGGGAAAGGAGAGATATCAATGGTGGAAGAAACTATATATTGCATATAGAAGTAAATTATTTATAAATATATGCAGGAATAAAACATTTTATTGATGACCTAAAAAAGCTTTGAGAAAAAGAAAGGAGGGAAAATAAGGAAAAGGAAAAGTTTAGGAAATTGGAAAAAGTAGGGAAAAAAGCAAAGAAAAAGGAAGTAGCATAGGAAATTGAAAAATAAAGCCAAAAAAAAAAGGGCCCTACCGGGTTCGAACCGGTGACCTATCGATCTGCAGTCGATTGCTCTACCACTGAGCTAAGGACCCAATTGCATTAAGTGTTCAGCTTACATAAAACTATAACATATACATTCGCAGCTATAGTTCCATTATTAGATTGTATGAAGACTTCATTATAATTATAAACCTGAGAAATTCATTCAAACCTCTGTCCTTATGACAACCCAAAAAATATATATATAGAAATGATTAATCAGTTCACATAGTTATGGTTTGTTACCATAAGGGAATAAAAATCGCTAATTTTCAAATACTAAAAATTAAAGCATATATTATGATTATTTATTTAAAAATGCTGAACGCCTCATTATGATCCGGATCATAATCACTATTTTAGAAAAAAAATCATTAAGAGTATAATTTTATTCTTAAATTGTTTTGCATTTAATGTCACCAAAAAAGAACATTTTCACACGAGAAAAACACACACATGCATTCTCCAAAAAAAAAAAAACATGCCAATTTCACATTCACGTACGCATGCGAGGGTTAATAAATTTCTCTTTCTTTCTCCCTCTCTGTACGAGATGTTTGGAGTTCAAATTGATAAAACAAAAATTTAATTATTAATTTATTCGCAAAAAGTTAACCATGGGCTTTAGTTGTAGTCATGGGCTTCAAATTAAATTAGATGATTAATTTATTAATAAGGGCAGGATTTAGTTTACATTTAATTATTTTAATCAAATTTAACTTAATCAAATGTAATATAAGTTAGTTTTAATTTACATATATATATATACACACGTAATTTCAATTTGGGTGTTGCAATTTAATAAAATTTCAATTGTCTGAAATTGGATTTAACTTAAATTCAGTTAAGATATCTTAATTTAATTAAAAATGAAATGTAACTTAATCAAGTTTAGTTTCAAGTGTAACTTAATTAATTGCTACTTAATTTAATTTTAAATTTGAGTATCTTAATTTAATTTTAAATTCTATTCAATTCAATAAAATTTCAAATGTGATTTAATTTTATTGAAATTATTTTGTTTTAAATTAATTTAATTTAATTTTAAATGTAATCAAATATACCTTAATTTAATTTTAAATGTGTGCATTAATTTAGTTCAGCTTTACGCATGAACAAGTGTGACTTAATTTAGTCACATTCAATTGTCTAAATATAATTTGAAACAAAGCCTAACTTAATTCAATTCAATTTGGGTGTTTTCATTTAGTTTAATTTTAAATCTTATCGGGTGTGAATTAATTTAATTTCAATCGGGGTGTCATAATTAATAAGATTCTAAGTGTAACTCAATCAAATAATTTAATTTAGTCCTGATTCAAGTATTTTAATTTAAATTAATTTTATTTAAGTGTGACCTAGTTTAATTTCAATAAGTATATCTCATTTTAATAAATTTTTATTTTTAATTTAATTTAATTCTAATTGAGGTGTCTTAGTGGAATTTTAATTTTATTTCAAACTTGACCAGATGTAATTGAATCAATTATTACTTAATTTAATTGTACTTATTTAGGTGTCCTATTTTAATTTAATTTTAAATGTGACTAAACATGGATGAATCAAATCTAAATAGATTTCAAATCAAGTGTTAATCAATTGTTACTTCATTTAATTTCAGTTTGAGTACCATAAATTAGTTTAATTCATATGTGGCTAAAAGTGACTTAATCAAGAGTGATTTAATTTAATTCAATTAGACGTCTTGATTTAATTTATTATCAAGTATGACTTAATTTAGTTTGACTAAATCAAGTGATTTAATTAAGTTACAATAGCATACTTTAACTTAAACTAATTTTATTTTAACATGAACTTATTTAACCTAGTCTAAGATATTTTAATTTAATAAAATTTAAAATGTGTTTTAATTTAATTTAAATTAAGATAACTTAGTTAATTAATTTCAAGCGTTACAAGTTTAATTCAATCAAAGTAACTTAATTTCATTTTTTAAATAGAATTTAAAACTAAGTATAACTTAATGAATTGTTACTTAATTCAATTCTACTTTAGGTATGTTAACTGATTTCATTTCAAATATAAGTTAATGTGATTTGATCAAAGTTGACTTAATTAAATTTAAATTAGAGTGTCTTAATTTAATTCAATTCCAAATTCGACTAGCGATGATTTACTTTAGTTTCAATTAGGATGTCACAATTTATTAAAATTTCAAATGTAACTCAATCAAGTGACTTAACTTAATTCTAATTAGAATGTTTTAGTTTCAATTATCTAAATTTAAGTATGACTTAATTTAATTTCAATTAGGATCCCAATTGAATAAAATTTTTTAAGCATAATTTAATAAAAATGAGATCTAATTTAGTTTAAATTAGATTATCTTAATTAAATTTTAAATACGATCAAACGTGATTAGACAAAATATTAATATAATCATGATATTTTAATTTAATTTTGAACATACCTAACTATGAGGTAAAAAAATTTTTCGTATTTATTTATGTACCAAAACAAAAGTCTTTTTTTAGTAATTATTTTATTCTAAAATAAAAGTCATTTTGAGTATTTTAACTAGTGATAAATGATATTTTTCAAATATTACTTTATTTAAGTAAGTTGGTTTGAGGTAAATGAGAGCTTAATCAATTTATTTTAAGTTTGTTATAACTGGCGAAAAAGAGAATTTGTAAGTAGCACATAACAAAACATAAGTTTATTATGTTTTAGTTACAGTTGGTTGTAACAAGCCATCTTTAAAGCTCAAGTCTGTATTGAATATTAAGGAATAAGCAAATACCAAACTTTCATGTCTCTCTCTGAAGTTTTCTAAAAACATGAATGGAGATCGTTTTAAAAGCTTCTCTCTCTGGTAGAAAGCTTGGCATAATACTCTGCTATCCAAACTGCAATAATTTTGACTTCTTTTTGGCGTTGTTCGAGCAACCAGTCAGGATCATCTGGACTAGATGGATATAGGTCGGCGCAGTGTGCTCCTAGTTAATTAATTAACATCAAATCTTCTGTAAATAATTATCAAATCCAAATAATTAGGAACAGAAATTACCATATTCTGTATGTATTGCAACAACAGTATCTGATATGTCTTCAAGAACTCTGTAGTTGATTTAAAAAAACAGAAAGAAAAGATAAAGATTAGTTTATGAATGATATGATAATTATGCATTATAATATTTATAATAAAAGATTAAAAAGAAATTCTTGGTTCTTTAATTACCCTCCAGAGCTCCATGGGTCGCGTAGTCCATTCGAGAAAATGATGTTGCTGGCGAAATTCCCTAGTACAGTTTTTATGTCCTGAGGAAGATTTTTGTTTTTCTAAATGTTATGATTTTTTGGAATGGAAAGAAAGGAGAAAGAAAAAGGAATGATAATAACAGAAAAGCTTACATGGCCACCAAATTCTGTTGTCACCCAATGAGGCCTAGGTACAACACCAAAACAATTTACACAGTCTCTGGTGTAGTTCTTTAAATCGAAAGGTTCTGCTTGGAACATAGTCTCATTGTCTCCATATCCAATGGGCATTACAATCTCAGTACATGTCTGAAAGAATCATTAAAAGAAATCTAGTGACTATAGTTCTTGAAACATGGAGATTATAACATATATTAGAAGCAAAATATTGACATTATCACTAAATTATGAGCTAGATTCTACTGCTCTAAAAAAAAAGGATCTGTTAACATTTAATTTCTATTCCAATAAAGTTTAGTCGAGATAATTTCAATGGTAAGTTTATCAGAATGCTGATATGAGAGTGAATCAATTTTTGAAGTTTAAATCATACAATTTTCAAACTCAACTGGTCAAGTTTAGGTAACAAGAAAAGAAAATTTTGGAAGAATATATTTATTCCTGGAATTAGCATGATTAAACTTTATTAGAAAATGAATATAATAACTTGATTGAAAGTATATATTAGAGAAGTGAATTTTAATATCGATACATACCTGCCAATCCCAACCACTCTTGTTGCTTAGTTCAAATGAAAACATATTAACACATCCTAGTCCAGGATATCTATGGAGACCTGCTGCAACTCTGCCAAGAATATCAGTTCCTTCTGGTGCTCCGTCAATGGCATGACAAACATTCTGGAGCGGATAATATGGAGGATTGTCGTACTGAGCTGCACTAATATATGACATTGCTAATCGGTCCTTGAGCTCTTTGGACGAGTTCAAAGTGCTTCAAGTTTTGATATAAAACAACAAAACCCTAATTTTAGTAAGACGCATAAAATCTTTACTTTGTATTTGTAGTTTCTTATAGGTTCACCTGCAAGTATTGAATTTACTGCTAAGTGTTAGTAGCCCATTTGGTTCAGCTGCAACTCTGTCAATCTCAGTCCAAGATTGTATAATTGTGTTATAACAACTCTCACTGGTTTCCTGCATCAATTTATCAATGCAAATTGGAATGACTTAGATGTTCCAAATCATAAAAGTTTCTATATTATTTTGATTAAATTCTTACTTTAAAATCTTTGGAGACAACAACATGGTATCCATTTTGTGGGGTGATATCGTCGAAGTAGAGTATAGGAGAGGATGATGCCAAAGCACCAATTACAATGTGTGGATACTTAAGTCGAAACCAGGACGCTAGCACTGATAAATATGGCAAGAACAAGAACATGAAAAGATCAGTTTGAATCAAGAACAAGAAGAAGAAAAACGGATCAGAATCAAGAATTTCCAGTGACAAAAACCGAAATGTTGGTTTATAATTAACTTACTTCCACCATAAGATGCTCCAACTGCAATAGCTGGGCAATTTTCTGCTGATAGGTTCTTTTTGACGTCTGTTACCACCTGTGCATAATCTGCTAAAGCTTGTTCTGAGCTGAAGTATCCAAGAGTACTAGAATTTTGAAATGCCTGGTCTCCTGATCCAAATGGCATTGACTCTCCATAGTAGCGATGCTGCAACAAATGACATCGTTCCATTAATCTCAGCTAGACCTTCAGTGTACTATAAAAATAATAATGAGCAACACATCTAATTAAGACAATAAACATATGAAAATAAAAGGCACACTACCTCTATATACAGCAGCAAACCTTTGAAACGCGCAGCAAGATCAGTAACGGCATCAACATCATAAGTTACATCATCCTCTTCGCCTGTATAAACAAAAATGGGTGAACTATTATTTGCTCCACCCCAGTACTTGTAATTCAATATATATCGTTGTTGAAACGTAGCATAGCTTTCTGGTTTGTAGTTAAAATGATCGAGTGTTTGTGCGTAATAATGTATTTCAAATTCTGGTGGGAGTCCGAAAGAGTCCCCACTGGCCGCGAATCTTTTTACGTTAGTACTAAATTTGGCTAATTTTCTTGGATGCACTGCAAATGAATTTTTTGCTGCAAGCAGCAGCAACAGAAGCCATAATTGGAATGAAGGCAAAGCCATTTTAAGCTATGAAGCCTTTGGTCCATCAAGCTGATAAATAGGTAACGAAAAGTCCCTTGTTGTGGTTACCTTTGCAATCTTGTTATGGTGACATTTACTAAGCATCATTTGAAAACCCATTTTGAAAATGATAGTTTTTGGATTATAGCTTCTTATTTGACTTAAAATTTTATAGCTTGCCGGCTAAGAAGAATCCCATCCAATTCGAAGAAAACAATAAAAACTGGTTAAGAGAAAAATTCTAAATAGGATTATCACAAGCATAGTAACCTGTTTAGCATTATTGTTGTAGCTATTGTTAAAAGAAAAAAGAAAAACCAATGCAGATCTCGTAAGTTCTAATTAAAGAAATCAAAATTCATTTTTGAGATTATGTTTTTGAAATTTTTTGAACCTCTAATAGTAAAAAAAAAAAATGCATTGGTTTTCAATTGTCTCTAAGAGTTTATTTGGTAAAATTTGAACAGAACTCTTTATAAATCCAAATTTTCAAGTTTGATACAAAAGAAAATTCATTCAAGAATTCATCTTTTTTTTTAATTCATTAGAGTTCAGTTTTATTTATTTATTCCATAAAAATTGGTTACTCATAACAAGCCATAGATTTGATACTGTTTTTAGCCAATTCTGGTGTCAGTCTTACTTGCAAGGTTGCCATTGTAATCTTCCACTCTGTCATACACCTAACTACAAGAGATAACAGACATTTCTATGACTAGGTCAACCAGCATTCCAGAAGTTCAAGAAACAACGAAGAGCTCAGATTCATTACTAGAATTTAGTAGTTTGAGTTTAATTAGCGGATCAAACCCTCTTTAATTAACCAAATTATTTGTAAATAAGAAGCTAAAAAAAACCTAACGAGCAAATACAATGCAATTTCATTATCTGAACATTCAAATAAAAGGAAAAAAAACCCTAGAATATTACTTCTCAGTTAAATAACCGGAGAAAACATAGCTAAAAGTTGAAAATTCAGTTAAGGTATTACCATAATTTGGTTTCTGATTTCCTCTTTTCTTGGAGTTGGAACATGAATTTTCTGAAAATTTATGAACAATTCTGGAACCCGAGAAACCTGAACAACGTAATTGGAAGGAACTTGAGAGCCCCAAATTCAAAAAATTGTGTTTGAAATAAAAAATATATATATTTGAATTTTATGATATTTCTAACTCAAATTCTGATAAAATTGATAGAATTTGTAATGAATTTCACATAATTGACTATTGAAATGTTTATTGACAAAATTATACTCTGTTATAAACTCAACTATTTTTATTTTTGTTTTTCTTTCTATTTTTTTTTGGAAATTCCAAACTATAATAAAGTTATTATATTTATTTTTGAAAAATTCCAAACCAGTAATGACATTTTTTTTATTTTATTTTTTGAAGTCCAGTAATAACATTAGTTATTATTATTATGAAACTATAAAAACTCAATATCAACAATTGTTTTCAAATGCAATTAAAAACTATAGTAACATTCTTAATTTTTCTTTTTAATTTTTGAATTAATTATTTAAATCAATAAAAAAGTTTGCATCCATTAAAAATAATTATTACGATGAATGTTACTGCTTATATAATTAATTAATTAGCATGGAATTTTAGTGTACTTATTTATGTGAAATTTATTATTGATATTTTAGTAAAAAATGACAAGTTATTATATTGTACATAATAAATATAATTAGTGTTTGTTATTTATTTTTATTAAACTATTATATTAAGGGTGTTATAAGGAATAAAGACAAATGAATTTTCATTTAATAATTTATTCCAAACATAATTTTATAAAATTCAATGAAATTTCTTATTTTAAATTGTGGCATATCAAACACGATAAATTCATTTGCAAATAAATTCTACTTGGTATACATTTACAATGAATTATATAATATAACACTACTGTATGGAAATAGGTGGAAGGCTGAGCAACATGGCTCAAGAAGTAATAAAAAGTTATGGGTGAAGTTCTAACCGGTGGTTCTCATACTAAAAGTCCCCAATCCTATGAATTTTTTGCAGTTTAGAACAATTAGTTCGGTAATGTCATTTATAAAATTATTATAAAGGTGGAGTCTTAGCTTGCATCATATTTTCAGAGAAGAACTTTTTGTGCAGATTAGTTTACTTCTCTGACTGAAAATGTGTCTGTTGCTTCTCATGTTTTAACAACTATTGCTCCAGGTTTAAATGGATGGATTCTCCATGACATATGTAGATAGTTCATTCCAGATCGTGTGTTTAGAGATCTTGCCGTCTCTCCTTTGAATTAAAAAAAAAAATGGGACGACCTGTCGTTCATTACAAACTAACATGTGAGGTTGATTTTATATTATCAATGCACATACGACACGAAGGTGGAACAAAATGGCGCCATTTAAGTACGAAGACAGGCTTACTTTTTGTTGTTTGGTTCTCGTTAAACCGGTTGTAACTTTTCTTATGTAATGTGTTGCCGTTGGACAAGCCAGAAGTAATGGAAAAAATATACATATATTGAGTAATATTTAAAATTATAGTTAATATTTAAAATAATATTTCAGTATTATTATTTTTAAAAATTTTTTGAATTATAATACATATGTTTCAAAATAATTGATCTCTAAACTTTTTTATTATGCATGAATAATTATAGAAATTATAATGTTTTTAATGAGAAAGTAATTTTCTTTTATTTTTAATGAGTATATATTGTTAGATCTAATATATAGTAAAATTAAATATAAAACATTTAGGTTTTTTTTTCTGAATAACAATAATATGTATTACCTTTATTCTACTTTAAATTATTTACAGAAATATTTATAGAAATAATAGGGAAGATAATGATTTATTATCAATTTATTTTTTTTATCTCTAATTAAACTTTCACGCTATATTCGCACATAATTGATATTGTTTAAATAATTATTATGCTTAAATTATATTTATTTTTAATAAAAAATTAATTGTAATTTTATGTTGAAATAGATAATAAAAATACTGTCTCTTATTTTTGTTTCAAATCAAATTATAGTAAAAAAAATAAAAAAAATGAATAAGCATGTATTAGGAGATGAAAAGCATTAAAAGTGTAGGGTTATACAAAAACTATAAAACCGGATAAATATTTATATATAAATAAAACAGAAAAAAGCAAGTTGGCGCATGAGGCAAGAAAGTTTAGCTAATTATACTTACATACAATGGAAACAAAAAAAAAAAGAATTTTAGATATAAAGAATATAAATAAATTATTAGTTATTGCATTAAAGAGATATAGAGGATGGTGTAGAGGGTCTCCATGTTCTTGTTGAGCTACCTAGTGCTGTTGTCTCTTTGCTTCATGAGAATTTGCAAGGTGTCTCCTTATCCAGGATTGTGCCTGTGTTGAACTGAGGCTGATTTTTTTTTTTGGCTCTCTCCCTCGTTTGTATCTAGAAAAATTAAAATAGATGAGAAATAGAAAATAAAAAAAAAAAGAAAGCTAAAGTATTAACAAAAAAAGTTAATTAATCTGGTCAATAATGGACGAAATTTTATTTTAATTGTTTTAGGTTGCTATGATTTTGTGGATGCGATGATGTTGAGAAGGAATTGAGATTTTATTGATACAAAATGAGTAATAATATGAATTAACTTTGTTGAGGAAGGTGGAGATTATATAAAATTTAAAAATTAAGATTTTATTGGATTAAAATTTAAAAATTTAAAAATTAAAATTTTAGTTGGATTAGATTAGATGATTATATTATATTTTAAATATTATCAATTATCAATATTATATTAAATAAAAAATTAAGTTAGTTGACCAATTAAAATATAGAAAAAATAAAAGAAAATTTTGAATTTTTCTAAAAAAAGAAAAAATAGAATATTGGATAAAAAATTCAATTAAATTTTAAGTAATTTATAATATAAATAATTCAAATAAAATATTTTAAAGATAGATAGATAATTACAGTTATTTATAGATAAGATTTAATAATTTAAGTAATTTAATATGAATAATTTATAATAAATTATTAATTAAAATATTTAAATCGTCTAATCACAATACAGAAAAATAAAAATTTATAAAAAAAAGAAAAATAAAATCTTAAACAAAGAGAAGACTTACAAACTTTCTATTTGTTTCTACTTTCATATATATATATATATGACATATAAAAATTCAATTAAATCATATAAATAATTAAACCTTCCAGTTTAGTAAATCACATATTATTACTCCATTTCTCAGAATACAGATTACAAATTCCTAAAATATTAACACTTTCATTAATAATTATATAAATTATAATACAGCAATTGAAGCTCGACCAAAACTGGTATATTTGACGGATAGCACACATGATATACTAACAACAAAAATCAAGAAAAATATTTAGGGAAAAAAAAAAGAAAAGCCCGATAAATTAAACCGAAAAACTCGCACCAATACCCACCCCCTCCCTACTTCCCAACCAAAAAAAACAAAAACTGAGGGAGGGAAAATATAAAAAAGAATACACTATCTCAACTTGCAGCAGTAGTACACAAGATGCATCGTAATCGAGGCACACCAGAATTGGTATCATCTTCATCGTCTTCATCATCACTATATCCAAATTCTAAATCCTGCTCCCGGAAAGTGGCTCCTACCCGTTTTTGAGCATCAACAGTGTGCATGGAATCCATTAGACAATTCATGTGATAAGCATGACAGCAGAAGAATACAATGACTGATACATTTTGTATAGAGAAAGGATCAAAACACATGCAACATCTTGCATCTCCCCTAGTTTTTGATTTAACCTCCATTGTTCTCAAAATCGGTGTTCTCTCACTTGCCTCAGAATCCCGATTACCATCCCTTTTCACTCGCGTGTCCTCTTCTTCGTTACTTAAGAGAACTGCTCGTCTTGCTTCCTTGTAGTATTTGATTAGGAGATTTACACAATCAGCCTGTACATTTTAGTGCAATATCAAAATGTTAAAATATCTTGATAATCACTATTGATACTATTTCTATTCAAATGAAAAGGGATATATGACACTTCGTACCTTGAGAATATCATTACACCCATGTCTTAGAGATGTTTCAGTCCTGTAATCTGTGATAATTTTTACTAGACGATCCCTAAGCCTGAAAGCAACATATAAACAAAAAATTATAGAATTAAACACAACAAGAATAAATATACTCTAATCTCACTACTGAAATATTGAAGAGTCTGAGGGATGAGGGATGTCTGTTCATTAACCATTCTATAAGTTCCCGGAACATAACTTAATTAATATCAGAATCCAAAAACTGTTATTGCAGCATCAGCTTTTAACAACAGGCTTCATGTATTTGCTTACCTATATATTGTTTGAATTAACCACATGCCCTAGCAAAATGGTATTCTAGAATATGCTTACCATTACTATAGAGATCTTTCTGTTCGGTATGGATTCGTTAAAAATTTGCAATTCATTTTCAAATGAATTTCCATTTTTTATGATAAGTTTAAATGTAAAATTCAATTGAATTCCACGTATTTTACGTTTGGAAGAAATGTAAAATTGAATTCAATATAAAATAATCTTAAGATATCCTTAAAGAAAAATAAAGAAAGCGAGAAAGAGGAGTAAGAAAACGAGACATTGAAGAGGGAAGGAAGAAACAGAGTTACAGAAAAAGGACAGATGAGAAAAGAGAGAAAAAGATGAGAATAGAGAGAGAATGGTGGACAATGGGTATTTTACTCTAAAATTAGTTGTATAGAATTTACAGAATTTATTTGGAATTCCGTCAAATTAATGGAAATTGGTTTATTTAAGTTCAATTACTACAGAATTAAATTTCCAAACACTGAAAACTGCGAATTCAATTGAATTCCACAAGTTCTTGTGGAATTCATTTATATCAAAATGGGGGGTTAATGCTTAATACTAGAAAATGTGATAAGATGCTCAAAGAACGGAATGGAGATAACGGGTTTTGCTAAACTGGCATTAAGCCTTAATTTTGTTCAAGTTGTATGTTAGATCCTCAAAGAATAAATTAAAATATCATAGGGCAGGGAGGAAAAATGTATACAGCCATCAGAAAAACAGAGTGGTTCGAAGACAGAATTAACCCAGAAAAGAAGCAAAAATAACAACTGCAACATTTCAGCAACTCGAGGAGAATGACATCAAGAGAACTCAACAACACAACAACAAACATTATGCAAGCAATACCATGATTGAAACAATGAATATCTGTTGAGTTATTTTAGAAAAGTTAGCTCATAATGCCTGATAAAATATATTGTAGCACCACAAAAATCAGGGACAATTTAGATATAATACAAATGGATTACTACATCTTGGATGCAAAAGAGAGTATCAACAAGGATTTCTAGGCTTTTCTCTGCTTGAGTTTGCATTAAGGGTTTCTTGGTATGCTTAGAAGTTTTGGGCGTTATTGATTTCTATTCGATTTGGGAATTTATCTTATCCATTATAAGGAGTTTATACTACGTATAGAAGCTTGAGTTGTTTATCAGGTTCAACAAGAATGATGTTGAGTTGGGCAAGAAACTTGGAGCCTCACAACCTTAAGTATCCCATAAATTGAAAGAATTGCTGAAAAATGCTTTTTGCTATCCAACTTCAAAAAACAGTTTTCATAATGGTATCCATTTCTTTAACTTTCTTCTCAGCCATCTTAGTCAAAACTAGTGAAAAACTCGTTGAGACTATATTCAATTTCAAAACTTTTTTGGCCTGAGAGAAGCACTAAATTTCAATCGGCTTACATCAAATGCAAATGAAAAAGAAAGTGAAACTTAAACCAAAATAAAAAGAAATATACATCATACTTGAAAACCAAATCCCAGGAACTCACCTAGGAATCTCCAAGCCATTAGGTACCATATTTACAATATACAGGGGATCAAGATTGCCAACAGTATGCTCCAACAACACTCCCACCTGCCAAGTAACAGAACATGCTTGAGAAAAGCAGACACAGAGATGCATAGAGAAATGTCTGATTAGCAAAAGTTATGAAATTAGTCTGCTGACTAAGTTCTCAATATACCATTTCAGGTTTGTGAAGACACTGCTTAATTAATTCTTCCCAAAGGTCGTCATCGTGCTGCATAGTTACAAATTCTACAGCCTGCATATTATAACAAATAAAAGTTATGACCTTCGGGTACAAATGAATTGTTTCAAAGCAATACAAGTCAAATACCTCTTGAATATCTCCTAAATCATTTATGATAACAGCTAAGGCCTTTTTGGAGTTTCCCATTCTTCCAAGTATGAAGACTTGCTCCCTTAAAAGATCTCTTTTGACACAAATGTCATATGCCTGAGATATATGTTCAATGTGTCAATTCATGGAGAAATAATTAAGCAAACAATTGAACATTAGTCAACTAAGGACATGCATAATTAGTAACATCCAAACCTTCTCAAGCGTGCAATGTTGGCTACTACGGAGAAAGGGAAGCAGCATCTTCGGATCATAATCTGCATAAAGCTCTACCTGTCACAATAAATATATGCCAGCATCAGGTATTGCTATATCAATGTGTCTAGTTATTGCCCCAAGCATTAACTACACAAATATGAAAATGAATATCAACAGAAAGGAATCTCGGCCAGTTGTTCTTAACCAAGAAAGGATTACTACAACATAGGCTACACGACAGATTGAAAAAAAAAGAAAGAAAAAAAGAACAACCAAATTTCAGTTAAGGGAGTCCAGCCGGAAAAAACGCACACACACAACAAGTTGGGTCCACAAAGTTATCAAATTTAAACTATAGATTGAGTTGATAGCATGCCAGGAAACAAGTCAAAATCAGCAGACAATGTGGCTCCATCAACAAGGGATGACAACAAAAGACACGGTGCTCGACCATAATTTTTATCCATGGAAAAAAATAATTGTGAATCTGAGCATGCAGTATGCCATAATTTTGCTCCTGTCAAAATCACGTTTGACACAAGTTTAACACAAGATAATTGTGTTGTGCCATACATTAAACTTCCTACAAGAGTTAAAAACATTGAACATATCCTTCTAATGGGCTTTGCCATGTCAAACCAACAAGAAATGTTTAGTAAATCTATCATGCATCTTTTACATTGATATGATAAACCTGACCCATGTTCTTATTTGCTAGTATTTCAAGCAAACAAACAAAATTAAATCTATGATATCAAGGCAATATTTACAATCCAAAAATTACAGCCTTCTCCATACCTGCATATCATGAAAATCCTTTCCAGCATGTGGATTTGCCTCAAATAGTGCATGCAGATATAAATGCAAGTAATATCTTGAATCACATTTATTTCTGGCAGCCAACAGCTGCGAGACAACTTCAGCCGGAGGAATTAAGTCCCTGTTTTGGATCAATAGAGGTACCGCACGCTTGCTATCAAGCATCATCAATTGGGCAACCTGTACTAGCACAGAAATAGGAGGGGAAATTTTGACATGAGATTTATTAGGCAAACAAATCCATTTATTCTGCCCTCTTTAGAATGTAAACTTTCAAATGGCGAAGTGGATACAGTGGTAACAGAGAACTGTAGAAGCTATAGAAAGCCCAATAATCAGCAGTTCAACTTATTTTGCACAGCCATACCTTCTCACGAATAGCATCATGTAAGTTATGTTTTTCAATGAATTCAAATATATCTGGCTTCATAAGCTGGAAATCAGTTACCAAAACAAAATCATGTTAGAATGATAAAATTGATCCACAAATGTGTTTTTCTGAAACAACTTATCTAGACATAAATTTATGGTAACACAAGTCTGGAACAAAATACTTACATCAGCATAAAGTGTACAAGCTTTCTCATATTGCCCATCAATTACATATAATTCTGCTAGTGCCTGATATAAAGGCATACTATTGTTAAAGACATGCCACAGTTGAAAGTTTTTTTAATTTTAAATTACACGCACAAACTCTATATCTGACCTCTTTAAGTGCATCAGTCATGGAAGAGGTGTTTAGCTGAGGTTCTATAGCAGATATGACAGGTAATGCAGAATAAATCACAGGTGGCCAAGATTTAACAGTTGACAAAAGATCCTTATGGAAAGATGAATTTGTTGCCAGTGCAACGAGAGCAACCTGTAGCATATGAAACAACAAATCTTGATCCCCAAGCTGGCATATCATAAAAGGTTACAACTAACAAACACATCTTTTCTTCAAACCTCATAAGCAGTATCTCTCAGTCTTGGGTTTTCTGTTGGTATGTATGGAACCAGTACAGGTAGCTGACGAAGATGAGCAAAATGGAAAACCCACCTTCAAAAAGAGCAGCACATGGTCAGTCAGTTAAGCAAGGATATGAGAATATATAGTGATAGTTGCTTCATTTACCTTTCCCATGCTGAAGCAGATCCTTGTAACAATTTGGGACACAAAGATGCAGCTTCAGCATATTTCCTTTCCACAATCAAATGATCGAGATACCTAGATCCGACCTGATCACGTAACAAATCCAACTGAGATATTATGCAGATAAAAATAACACAACTCTGACTTAGAAAGAGGAAAGCTTGATATAAGGATATATTTCCATTTCAAAACAACAGAATTTTGACATTTTACTAAGAGAGAAACAAGAGATAGATAGAAGGAAGAAAGGAGGAAATATTGCTGGTTGTAATGAGGACAAAGAACAAGATAAGCACATCTTAAATGCACCGACTGCAAGCACACTATATAAAACATTATCATGGAAACAAAGAATAGCACATAACTGATAGCACAAGCATTTTCATGCATTTCGAAGGTTTGTGATATTGCCCTATGTTGTCACTTGTCACCAATAAAAATTGAATGGCTATATTATTCTCTCAACCCAATAAATCTTCTTTTCTTTTTATAATTCACTTCATTAAGCCGTGAATTATATTACTACAATAGTTGCACCCAATGTACACTAGAACAAAACAAAAGGAGCCTTGGAGTGGATGAAAAGATAAAAAGAAAACATGATGATCAAAATTTTTTAACATGGGCAAGCAGCCATAAAATTTAAGTTGGACAATAGCCTACACTTCAGCTCCATGACAGAATGTTCTACTCAATCAACATTCGACAAACTCTCCAACCTCAAATATATCTCAACAGACATGATGGAAACACACTATGTATGATGCCTCTACTACTCTTTCTGGACTCTCCCCACTAGCCAACTTGGAAAGAACTTTCCTACCATGCAAAACCAATTCAAAGACAGAAAGAACAGAATGCCATTCATACTGTGTTGCAACTAAACAACGAAACAAGGTTACTGTCCTATCACCCTCTCTATTCATGCAGCACCACTGAAGCACCAGCAATCTTCTCATTGACAAGATACCTCCTGTACTGACCTGGAATAGCTTTTGTTTTCTCAATACTTATGACCTCAGATAGAGCTAAACCAAAAAAGATATGACTTCTTAGGTAAACACAAACATTAGAACAAGGCTCTCAATCAACCCTACAGTTTTTAACTAAAGGTGAAAATGGGCCAGCCCAATTGCAACCTGGAAAATTAACATTAAGCCCTAAATTCTGGCCCAAAGAGTATAGTTAGGCCCTAAGTTTCAAGCCTGGTCCAAGTCTCTTTTCAAATAGTTTGGAACTGAGCCTGCCTACCCGAAAAAATTACATGTTTTCATCCAACGTATATTAAAATATATAGGACATGATTATTATGATATATTCATTTCAATCCTATTATAAGATATTATCCTATGTATCTGTAGAATGTATATTGCTTTATGTATTTTAATATATCAATTAGATTAAATAAATAATTCTTTCAGTAAAAATATAAAGTTCTTAAAACTTTCAGCCCACTTCAGGCCTTTTGTTTTTCCGTAGGGCCAGATTCAGGATCATGCCTTTGAGCCCAACAGAGCCTCGGACCTCGGGCCTCAGCTTTGATAAAGCTCAGCTCATAAGTCATAGCAATCTCTAACGTCAACTAGTATATCCAAACTTGCATGCATACTCGTGGAGAAAAAAAAAAAGAAATCTATGCATATAGCACCCATATGAAGACACAAAAAGAGCTCTATACTTCAGCATATTTATCGACTTGGCCAGGGCTTGGAAAAGGACATTCTTTTTCAAAGACTCAGCCTGCACTTTTCTTCACAAATGAAGACCTGTGCCCGAGCCCAAACACGGAAGGGGAAATATGTACCTCATCAAGAAGTTCACTTCGAGCCTGACCTGCTTCAACCGCCGCTAAAGCTTTTTCATGCCAACCATGTTGTAGAAGCCATGCAATATGATCTTCAGCATCCCTAACAGTTAAAAATTTTGTTTAGAGGACCATTGGTTCTCACTTCAGCATCATTTATAACTTCAACCAAAACCCAACCAATTGCATTAAAGCTCAGTGAAATTTCACACGCCGCTCAATTGTTAAAAAGAAATATTACTGGTTAAATCTCAAGAAATAGAAACTTTATGGCAATGAAAGAATTCGTTCATTTTTTGTTCTACTCTAGATATTCTTACATACAAGAAATCAATATGAATACTATGGATTAATGCCACAGCCAACTATATATCCATCTCAGTGATTTTCCATGATATGCTGCTATTAAATCTATTTATCAAGTATTAACAAGTAAAACAGAAAGTGACAGAAAAAATTATATTATTTACCAATAGGGTTCTCCAATTCCACCAAGTTCGCACTATTTAGTTATCATCACCAAAAATGGTGTTCCAATCATTTCTGTCCAATGGTCTTAAGTTTTTTTATCAACAAATGAGTACAAAATCTTAAAAATGTGAAGAAATTAGCAGTGAACAACAATTAGTGTTGCAAATAACCCTGACCCTACATTAGGTTTTAGATTTGACAAAATAACATTAGCAAGAGAGAACTAGTAGATCTTAATTCAACCAAAAGGCTGGATTTTCCCGTGACACAACCAGGGAAATAAACTAGCAATAGACAGCTTAATTACTGAAAAATATCCGCCACTAGACAGAACATTACTGCCTTAGCATATAATCCAACTAGAATAAGGTTTTAAACATAAATGCAAATAGAACTAGGTCTTAAGACATCAAACTTAATGAAATAACAGAAAGATTTAACAAAATGGTTATAGAATCAGGTTTTCACCAAAATAACAGAAAAATTGTGTAATCCCAAATTTAAATTTGCTAAATACTACAATGGGGTGAACAGTAACACTAGAAAATCCTAGACTTCTGCTCCAGCATCAAGTAGGCATTCAAGAGATAATGCAATACCCCAATTTATTATCATAAATCAAAAGTGAAAATTATATTAGCTTACCGTTAATCAGGACATCATTCATTCAAGTGTAAGCCAAAAGATATACATAACATAAATGCTGTACAGACCAATTCAAAAAAATAAATGCACTGCAGAGGTAATTAAGGATAATAATAACAACGATGACGATGACAACAACAATTCTAATATTAATAAAAATCTCTGCAATAGAACAAGCTAAATAAGTTCGTATGTCATGCTTAGTCAACTTAGAAGGGTGCAAAGAAAATATAAAATGATGATTGAAGAACTCAGATAACTGATCTTAATATGTGAAACAAAGACATCTCCTTTGGATATAATTCAAAATTCAATTCTTGATAAGAATCTAGCAACAACAAAATAATTTCGAGAAAGAAGAGGGTAGTTACTTTTAGACTACTATCCAAGCATCAAACTATACCTATGCCACAGGTTCTAAGTGCTTCAAATGCAATTAATGTCAAGAAGTACATCCTTCTATTTTAAAGCTAAAATCCAAGGGACATCAATACTAACCTTGGTTTTGCAATAACAACATCCTTTGGGGATACAAGATAGTATAATGGTTCATCACCAGCAGCCCACTGACCACCAGCATAGCTGCTCCCTATGTTAGTATATTCACACAGGAAAGGAAAATCATAACTATTTAGATGTAGGTCATCTAACATTACAAAAGTCACAAACTTCATATGCAAATATATTAACCTGAGAATGGAGAATGAGCAAGGGAATAGTCCTTTGCCTTGTAATGCTCAAACCCATGCACAGGTAGGGCATCTGTTGCAAGTTCATCGTTAGTCCACGTAACTATACGTACTTCTGGTCTCTGTGCATTACCCTGCTTAAAAATAGGTAGAACAAGTCAGCAAAAGTGGCATATTTTCACTACGTGATGGTGATTTTTAATGATGACATCCAATGGCAGACTTGGGATTTAGACTAGAAGGTGCAGATGTACATCCTTCCAAAAAAAAAAATACTCAAATTGATTTTTGAATTTGCTACATTTAATATTTCTCATACATATCTCAATGATATTTATACAATTTGAAAATTTATTCATAAATTTCAGTTGAAAAATAATTTCATTTTAACAACAAAAATATATCAACAAACTTGTCATTTTCACGATAA
The DNA here is from genome assembly GCA_948099535.1 of Jatropha multifida. NCBI lineage: Eukaryota > Viridiplantae > Streptophyta > Magnoliopsida > Malpighiales > Euphorbiaceae > Jatropha > Jatropha multifida. The sequence goes on along the minus strand of CANUEX010087903.1, from coordinate 41,996 downwards.
TTCATCCCTTTTTAGGGCAATAACAAAAATTGAGGAGTGCTATAGGTTTGCCATGCAATAGGAAGACATCTAACAAAGCAAAAGACAAGTCCTATAGAATGACAGTGAAACAAGCAATATTTTATGGGAGTGAACGTGGATCTCCTAAGAGCCAAAATTCACAAGATGAATGTTGCAGAATGGGTAAGTTAAGATAGATGTGTAGTCATACATGATTGGAAAGGATGAGAAATTATCACATCTGACAAACAGTAAAAGTCATGCACATTGGGGATAAAATGAGGAAGGACATTGGTTTGGTTATGTCTTACATAGAGCTCCATGTCCCCTGTCCTCAAGTGCAATATTTTAATAGTAGAAAGTATTAAAAGAGAAATAGGTAGACTTAAAACTACAAAAAGGAAAGATAGTCCACCATCAACTAATTTAGGATAAAAGCTTAATCGTTGACGTATGAAGTGCCTAGTTTTGCAAAAAAAAAAAATAATAATAATAATAATTAATACACTTTTTTCAAAAATATACATATTTATATTTTTTTTTAATTAACACATAAAAATTCAAGAGGCCAAACTATTTCATGAAATTATAATATTGTCCACCATTCATTTTTTGGAAGTCCCAAAATACACACTCATTTCTGCAAAGTGGAAAATTTTTAAAGCTAATTTTCCCATTATTCCCTTATTAGTTCTTCAATTTAAAGAGTTTATTTACTATGACATAAGAATATGTAAGGGCATAAAGGGAAGAATGATGTATTAGATATGAGTTGGCACAACAATATTTGTTAACTGTGTTTAAAAAGAAGGCTACTACCTTTTTTGGACAAAGAGAGTAGAAAAAACATAATAGAATTTCTTTTGCACCAAAAGTGGATACTTGAAACTAAGGACTAAAATGTGATAAAAGTTTTACTGTGGGAATTAAAATGTTGTGTCATTACCGAACTATGGGAAATTGACACACACTTTAAAAACAATAAAGACAAAATTGTTTTTCATGTAAAAACTCATAAACTTTTAACAATTATCCTTTCCCATTTTTAGTCATTCATAACTCTTACTTCATTTATCAGATTTGTAGGAGAAATATGGTTCACCAACATTTGACTGCAACACATCGTGCGTTTAATATAGCCACCTAAACAGAATATAGCTACATAATTGTATGAGTCATAATTAATGTGTTTCATTCAACATGCTGGAGAACGTACCTGTCTTGATGGAATGGTACTGCTAAATTCCTTCTCTCCATCATCTTCTCCAGGAATATAAGCTAGAACAACCAAAGAATCACCAAAGGGAGCAATTCCTGAAATATAATAGCTGGTTTGAAAAGATGCCACAATATCCACCTTGTTCATACTAGCCATTGGGAGGTGCCTAATTGTCCCATTTGTTCCTTTGTATGCATTTGTTCTTATTAATGCAATTTTCACAGATGTTCCCCAGCCAATAACCAAGAGAGTATCATCCTGAATGTGATACAAGGGAACCAAGAAAAAGCACATATTTCAGAAACAACATGCTCATGTTAATTTCAAAACCATAAAAGTATAAAAGAGAAAGAAGATAAATAGAAATGATGAAGAAAGGTTGTTAAAACTGTCTGGACTAGTATAGCCACCAGTGGTTTGACTAACCTGCCAAACTAAGTGAGGAAGCAAAAGTTCAGGGCGTGGACTTCCTCGTGGTCTTTCAATAAATGTTATTCGCTGATCATTGGCAGCATCATAAACTTTCACGCCTGCATCATTAGCCCAAGCAATGAGACTAGTTCTCCACTTTACAGCATGTATTGGACCTTCACCAGAGTGCAAAACCTAGAAAAAATATATTAATTTGTATTATTAAGAACCGAAAACTTAATGAGACGATTCATAAATAAGGTATCAATAATAGAAAACCTGTCCAAACCTGATCTCGGTATCCCAGCCATTTCTTTGAATTAAAATACAAATGACCCGCTAAACCACCAGCTACAAATCTTCTAGATGTTTTTCTAGAATATTCAGGGTCCAAAGCAATGGCCTTCATTGGACGATGATAGTCAAACTTCATTTTCTCATCAGTGAAAAGGCTATGTATTACAACGGATCCATCATCTGAACAACTACCTATATATTCACCTTCTATATCAAAGCTGAGATCATTGACAGCAGCAGTATGGGCAGCAAAGTCCTTAACCTGAAAATGAATAAATTGAGAACATAGCTCAGACATACAAAAAGTTTCGACCATAGCAAATACTGTAACAATTGTCAAATATAAACCATCCCATAGCCCTAGTATATTAGCCTAGAAATTATTAGCATACCATTCTCAATACCCCAAAGTGATTCACACATTGGTAGGTAGACAGTTGACCTTATTGTGCCCTCAACTTTCCCCCAAGCAACAAATAAGGGAAAAAAAGAGGAATGGTGTAACTCATCTGTAGACAATAATGAGTTCTTGCACTCAAGTTTGAAAATATTTCACATTTACCAAAGAAACTTGCAGAGTAACCAACAATTGACTTGACAACATGGATGCATAAAGGGCGGAAAAAGGCAAGCTTATATTACGTCTATGAGCAATGTACTCCTTAGATAAACCACCAAAAAGAAAAAAAGAAAAACAGTAGCCGCAGAAGCTAATGTTGATCTGATACTCGATTTCAATGTTCCCTATTATCTGAACCAATAAAACTTTGCTTTTCAACCTTCTCAAACAATTTAGATTCATGGCCTAAATTACCATCATTAAAGATAAGGTTAAAATTTTTAAATAGAAACGATAAAAGAAAATGGAAAATTACTTGCTTTCACATACTGATAATTAAGCTGGAAAATGAAACGGGTGAACAAAATTTTTAGACCTTCAATGGATACTAAAAATAAGTAATAGTACAAAAAAGCAAATTATACCCAAAAAAATCCCTAAATATAAGCTGAATTACTCAAAACAATAAAATTCCAATCCAAGTTCAGATCCAACAAGCTTCAATTCAGCGAGTTCTCAGCTCAGCTAATCATTGCTCACCTGGTTACCAAGGAAATCGAGAATATGAACGGTGCCGTCGAGTGTCCCAAGCGCGATCATCCGTTCTGCAACGGCAATACAGGACGCCGCATCATTTGATAGTAAAGTCGGTATACTACCTCCCATTCTCTGGTACTTTAGCCTCGGCTCTTCTTCTTCTTCCTCCTCCTCCTCTTCCTCCTCTTCTTCTTCATCTTCCTCTTCTCGCTCGTCGTCTCCGTCGACGCCGTTCTCCGACGGAATCGGAGCCATCTGGAGAATTGTGCGATTCGTTATTACGAAGGAAGGGAAAGACAGAGATCTGTTTGTTTGGGTTTTGGGCGAAGTTGGATGATTGTAGGAGAGTGGTTTGGTTAAAAACGGTTGTTTAATTATTAATTAACAAAGCAACAAAAGAGTGATGACAAGCGAAGGGTTACACTTGTCTTCTGGTAATTTAAATACCGTCTCAGGGTTGTTCAGTTTCTGCTTCCTTGGATTTGATTGCGCCATTTAATCCCTTGTTATGAACATTAATCCATATTTTTTGGTAGTATAAAATTTATCTTTAACTATATTTCACCATTTAGATTCTTGCATTTGGTCAAGAAAAAATAGGATCGTAGTACTAAAAAATCTAAATATTTTATGAATTGTGATTTTATAATTACAAAATTTTAATTATTCAATTTAATTTCAAAATACATTTTAAATCCATGGATTTTCTTTTTTCAATTAGACGTGAAATGAAAATATAAACTACAAATTTTTACATCATACGGTCCATCGATTTTCCATTTCATCAATTCAAAATATTCATCCAATTTTATTTTTATTATTTCTTACACACAAAAAAAATGGTCCAGTGTCAAAAGAATATCAAGTAAGTATTTAATTAGAATCCATTTGTTTTTGAAAACAAAAATTATTTGAAAAAATATTTATTGGATTTCTAGTTTTGGGTGATCGTGAAAAATTAGTCAATTGAATGTATTCTTCAATTTAGGAGAAAATTAAATCCAGATAAATGATGAATTTATTATAATTATAATTTTATAAATACATACTCAAAATTGCTCACTTCCACAGAAATATAATTCTCAAAAATACACTTTTAAGAAAATTATTTCAACAATTACAGTTATTTTTCAAAAATAAATGAAGTTTTTATTTAATTTAAATTGAGAATTGAAACTTGAGATTTTATAATTATAAAAAATTATAATACCAATTAATTAAAGGAGAAATTGTTAATTAAAATAAAAATGCAAAAAAGGTGATATCAACCTAACAGCTTCTATTTGGATGCTTGTAAAAGTGCAATGAAGAGATTGGAATTGTAGTTATCAGTCATGGTGTTATAGTTTAGTTTGGCAAAAAGTATGCAACATATTTTTATTAAATTACTATTATTTTATGTGAATTGATAATTCAATAATTTAAAATAAAATATATCTTTAAATAATTGAATGTTTACATATATATGGAAAGAAAAGAAAAATTTTTAAAATATCTATGATAGGTATTAACTTTTTTATAAGCGAAAAGGATATTTTAGATGTTGAAAGATCCTAAAGTAATAATTTAAGATCATATCAAACTATATACTTTAATTTTAAAAAAATAATTATATAATTTAATTAATAATTTTATTTATTTTCTTATTTAATAGTGAGATGATATCACCAATTAATAAAATATTGAGTTCTTTTATTCGCTTCATCCAATAGATTTATAAATAAAATAATATAAATATTATTTGGATTTAACTTCTTAAAAATCTTATTTTAGGTATTATATCCTTTTTTTACAAAATATATTTTATTAGATTTTAAATTTAAAATCATATGATCTATACACTTTAATAATAATTTTAATATTTTTTTTAATATTGAGATGCTCTTACGAATCTACAAAGCACTAAGTATATTTCTTTAGTTCGTCTAATAAATTCATGGATGAAAATCGTAAATCAATTCCAATTATGATTTAACGTTACCGATCAATAATGACTAACATGATAAAAAAGTAATTATGCTTTCTAGAATAGTTATGAAATTAATTTTTAAAATTATTTAATATATTTTAATTTTCACACAAAATTTAGTCGATAAATAAATGCATACGAACATAAATATATGAATTCAAATCCTTCATTTTCTAATAAAAAAATCAATTACAATTAATTAATTTCTATAACTAAGTTTTTCCAATATCAATTTTTTGTTTTTTCCTTTAAATGAAAACCAAGTCATCATATTTTCAAAAAAAAAAAAAATCAAAATCACGAGAATTTTGCTCTCCTATGACTAACAAGTAATGAATAGTAACATGTAATTTCGAAGATGACTGCTAGGTTGGTAAGGTGAGGAGAGGGACTGATTATTAATTCAAAGGACCTTCCTTTCTTTTTTTTCCTTTTTCTTTATGGTCTGAATGGATCTTTTTCTCTCTTTTTTTTTTCAATTGATTACATGGACCGTTAATTACCTTCAGATAATGGTTTATCCTATACTGAAGCAAAACGACACATACCCATATCATTTGATAGGATGGGAAATATCGTAGTAGCACCCTGTTTTCTCCTTTTCTATGGAGAAGGTTCTATTTAGCTCCAACCTTTCCAGGATTGACATTGTCACTTCGCTACTCCCCACTTCACTAAATTGAACATCCCTTTAATAAATTATTAAATACGACAATGCGTATTCCTCCATATTTGAAAGTCGGTTAAACAAAAAAGATAAATGTTGGTCATTGGACGGGGATTTTGACAAAAATAATATTTTTGAAAAAATTAATTATAAATTTGATGTCAAATGAAAGTTATTTATCAATCTAATAATGTTTTGTCGTAGAAAGATAATCTAGCGCTAAAATCATTAACTCAATTGGCTGTTTAATGACCTGAACCATTAAGGCAACAGTCTCAAGTCTCAGGACATTGAAGTTGTAAATTAGTATGTTTTATCAGAATAACATAGTGTTTTTCCTTGCGTTTTATGCTATACATTGTTCATGTTCTGGTAAGAGTTCAATGAATTGAAGATTTTGTATATCATTCACTGTGTTTATTTTTCTCGAGCTTATTTACTATTTTTATTTATTTATTATTATTTGAGAATTAGTAGCAAACTGAGGTTGCCTTCTACGCCTATTTCCATTTGAGGTTCACTCTCACCATGCAAAGTCTTGTCTTCTAAGGCTATGTTATTTAAATGAATACATTTGCCCGTTACAGCTACACCAATTTCATGCCATGAGGTTCACCCCTTAGGGTTAAGCCTACTTTACGTATGAGACTCTCCCCTAAGGGCTAATATGTTTTAAGCTATAAGGTTTACCTCTTAGGGTTAAATCTGCTTCGGAATTTAAGACTTACCATTTTTAGAGTAAGTCTTAAGAATCACCTCTTGGGGAAATTCGTTTTTTTAACTTTCTTAAGGTTCAGTCTCTTGTAGCTAATCCAATTTTACATCATGAGGTTCGCTCTGGGGCTAAACCTTTCTAACTATTAGGTGAATACTTAGCTTTCATGCACTTACGCACGTTGCTAGGCTTGAATCATTGATCGAACATTCAGAGAGTGTTTTTTTATTAAAATTTCAATGGTATTCAATTTAGATTTTTTTAAGTCTATTAAAATTTTGTGGTATTAAATTTAGACTTTTATGAAATTCATAAAATCTGATGGTATTCAATTATAATTTTTAAAAGTATATGCAAATTTGATAGTATTTATAAAATTACTGATTTTGAAGGATTTTATAAAATTATTGATTTTTTTGGATTTTATTGTGCTAGATATGAATAAATGAGCAAATTCATCTTCCAACCCAAAGATTTCAAATGTCTTTTAAAAGTTAACATAGTTTTAATCCAATACACCCCTTAATAAAAATGAAAGCGGAGCGAGCACCCACGAATTTTAAACTGCCTGTATAAACATTCGTTTAAAATTTTACTATTCGTATTCGTTCTAACCTCGTTTAAATACCCATTTAACTATCTGTATTCGAATCTATTTAAATTTTTACTTTCCGTATCTGTTCAAACCTTATATTAAAGTACTTCTTAAATGAGAAAGGTATCTGCAAATCTTAATCTATACAAATTCAAATTTATTTAAAATAGTATATTTTTACTAATAATGGATAGGGTACCTGTAGGTACTCACTACCAAACTTGTTTAATACAATGGTTAACGGGTACCAGGTATTCAAAAATCTATACCCGTACCTACTCGTATTTGTTACGAGTAGTAATTTCACTATCTATATCCATTTATAAACACTAGAGTGGAGCGGTATCCTAAACTACTCATAGCATTTTCATCCCCATTTGAGGTGTAAAAAATATTAATTATTGAATTAATTTCGAATTAATTCACGTGTTGAGAATTTAATATTTTGATAAAAATTAATATTAACGCATGCAAATTTTTCATAATTAATTTGATTATTTTTTTAAAAACTTTTATGGATATGTTTCAATTAAATAATGATTTAATCAATTAGAAAAAATAAAAAAGTTTTGAAATAGCCAAAGAACTGAAGAATACAGTTTACATTATTATGGCCAGACTGCCAAGATCTGTTAGCCGCAAGCAAAAGGCCATGCATCTGCCTATCTCAATGTGCACCACCTCCTCATACGAGCTTCAGCAGTTGATGCAGGTCCTAACTAGCGATGGTTGCTGGTTTTTGATTTTTAATTTATAAACTTGAACTACTTACTCGATGGCGAATAAGGTGTTATGGTTATTGTTGACGCTAGTCAATCTCAAAATATTGTTCAAGATAACATGAAATGAAAACTAAGAAAAAGGACATTCCCGACAATGTTAAACATTATATAACCACTATGCTTTTGGCCGAGATATACAAGGTAACCTAAATGCACACAATTATAAAAAAGTTATCGTCACATTCAACATTTGTGTGAAGACAGTTTATAAAATCTAGTAAAATGTAAAGTATCATCTAAAGAGTAACTCCATTGTCATGAAATGTTCATGGGATAGAGATAAAAAAAGAGTTCAATTCTCAGATGAAATGATAAAAGAATTTCATGTTAGACGCTACATGTCAATTCATTCATTAGTACACAAATTGAGTCCATCCCTCTTATGTGTGTGCAAGAGGATTAACAATGGAGAAATCAGATTCATTATGATGTTATATAATAAGAATATAATATTGGTAGACAGATATAACAAAATGAGCATACATTTGCAAATAGAACACATTTAAACGATTTGTACTCTTATAGGCAACAAAGATTTTTGTTGAGAATCTGGGCCCCAGGAGTAAATTAATTAAATCAAATTCAATTATCTATTTAAGGTCTTATAATGAGTTGGCTTACATTTAACACAAAATGATATAAGCCATTTTGGTTGGTTTATCTTTCACATTATATGCCCTTTTAGTTAGTTGTATTTATGTGATATGAGATTACTCACATACTCCAACACTCCCCCTCAAGTGGGACTATCTACTTAAAAAGTATAAGATGACCCAACGCGAGTCAATTAGGGTACAACCCCACACGTGAACTTCGCTCATGCAGGTTTGGGTCTCAGATTCTGATACCGTGTTGAGAATCTAAACCCTAAGACCAAATTAATCAAATTAAGTTGTCTATTTAATATTGAGCTTATAATAAATTGGACTTATCTTTAATACAAAATGGCCTAAACCATTTTGGTTGGTTCACCATTTGCTTATATGCCCTTTTAGTTAGTTGTATTTTTCTGATGTGAGATTACCCATATATTCTAACACTCCCATCTCAAGTAGGACTATCCACTTGATAAGAATACGATGACCCAACATGGGTCTATTAGGGTACGGCCCAATGCAGGAACTTTCCTCATACAGGTTCGGATTCCAGATTCTGATATTGTGTTGAGAATCTGGGCTCTAGGAGCAAATTAATCAAATCAAGCAGTATTGTTAATTATTTTAATAATTTTTATTCAAATATGTTTTTAATATGAACACATTTGTTACTTCAATAGTTAATAATTTTTTGATAAAATAGTCATTTTATTTTGCTTTGAAAACACAAGGCATTAAATGTGCAACCTTTTTTTTGTTTGTCACCCTTACTATTCTCTAATTGCGCACAATTAATACACATACATAGGGATGACAAAATTAGCCCGATCTGATGTGTATGCACTTGAGTCAAATCCAGTCGAATCTGATTTTTAGGGTTATGAGTGGATTTGAGTAAAACCTAAAAGTTTCATTTGGATATTGGTAAGATATGAGTATTGTTATTATAAACCCAAACCTGATTTCAAATCCGACCCGAACTTTTAGGTGTCGATAATACCCAAATATGATACCTAAATTATGAGAAATTTGGAAATTAATTATTTTCTTTAAATTGTAGTATGAAATATTTAATAAAGTAAAATAATTGTAATTTAAATTAATTTGAATAATTTTGAGTTAATTTGAATAATTTAAATCAATTTGAAAATATAAATTAATTTGAATAATGGAAGGACACTTTTATTTTTTTTTAATTCTTTGATTTATTGATTGAATGTAATCTAATTTTTTAAACAATTTAAATATATAGGTAAATAGATAGTGCCGGTAATAAATACCCACATGTATCCATGAATAATGAGAATGTATGGATACGCTCGAACCCATTATTTTCTAATGATAGAATGTTGCGTAGGGTATAAAAATAGGGATAGGATTTGAGTTTGGGCATGGAGATTGCTCTACCCGGTCCGAATCCTATCCATTGCCATCCCTATGCAAACTCAAATTAAATGAAGTCATTTTAGTTTTTCTTTAATTGCATCATTTCTAAAGTTTTTATTTCAAATAAACTTCTCTATATTAAAACAACATCCAAAATGAAAAATTTCACTAAATAAAGAGAAAATGGAGTAGTAATTGAAAAAACAAGTTTGAAAACACCCGTCTAAAAAAATATTTCAGTTTTGGTATGGGCTAAAGGGAACATTAAATCAAGTCAAGCCTGCAAACAAAACTGAAACCAAAAAAAGAATTACACAGTATTTTTATTTTCACTCTCGTGTTCAACTCTAAAAAAGTCAAATCAGTGACAGCACAAAGCATAACGACCCAAAAAATTCCACCAAACACATCCTAATCGTTGTAAAAAATAAACAAATTTCCACCTCTCCGATCCCAAAACCTCCATAGCAACAGCACTTCAACACAGTAACAAAAACAATTACATCTGATCTGTAATCGAAGAAATAACAGTGCCTTTTCTTTTTCCTCAAATGGGGCTTGATCTCGCTGTCTTGAGCTGAAATGCAGCCGAATCTCTTCCCGTTCGGTACCGTTTTAGGCAATCCCTTTCTCTTCAATGGTGATTTAACCGAAGGTGGTGTTGGTGTTGGTGGATTCGAGAGCTCTAGGGTTTTCTTCTTGGTCCCTTTTTTATTGTTCCAAGGAGGTGGAATGGATTTGTCTAAGGTTGGAGAGAAGATTTTAAACTCAGTACGTTCTGCTAGATCGCTTGGTCTCTTGCCGTCAACTGATCGGCCTGAGGTAAATTCACTGCTGCGTGAAATGTAGTTGCATTTTCAGGGGATTCTTTTTATGAGCTATAAAAATGCTGCACTTTTTTTTTTGTCTCAATTGAATCTAGTGCTGTCTGAATGAACTCTTAGAACTTCGTTAAGTTGAGAACATGATTATAGAGATATAATAGGATCGATTGTCCTTTTTCAATAGTTTTAATTTTTGAGTTATATTCTTTTATTCTCTTTCATTATTAAATCTTATAGGAAATGGAGAGGGTTTTGGTATTTATTATAGATCTTAATGGAATTTAATTAATTTAGTGACTAATAGAGGCCTGTTGTTTCTAGTAGAGTTAAGTGAATTGGATTAGTTTAGCAAAATTATCTTGGGGAGCAAACTTTATGTTTGGATTAGCTCACGTTTTAACAATGGAAGGGAGGTGCTGAAAGTGTTTGTTCAGTGGTGCAGTGGTCTCCCAACACTCGTTGTCCAAATGTCTAGAATCCATCATGCAAAGAGATAGCGGAAGTGAAGAGGATTCTAAGTATAGGATTAAAGAAGGAGTAAGCTTACAAATGCATGGGTGATGAAGGTTGATCACATTGAAGTTGTAGGAGTTAGGAAAGTGACCCTGACATTTGGAAAGGGGGGGGGGGAGAGGAGGGGAATACTAGGAAAATATTTATGGTTCTACATTTTTATGAATGTGTAGCACTGAATTGAGTGGAATGAACAAAAAGGATCTATAGCTCTGACCTCCAAATAATTTGGTTCTAAAGCTTAGTTGACTTGAATATTATGCAGTAATGGAGGGATGTTGGTGATTTTCATTTGCGTACTTGTGAGTTCTAACCCTATATTTGTATTCAGTTATATTTGATGCATCATAGGTTTTCCAAATAAAGACTGGACAATATTATAGTTAGCTATTTTCTCTGTATCAGTTTCAAAGAAATTTGTACCAAAAGAAATATATTAGCTTTGTTATAACATGTTAGATATCAGGAAGAATTATCTAAGGTAATTTATGTGAAGTTTCTTTCAGTTGGAAGTGTAGGTCTTGTGATCAGCCAATTTCAAGTGAAGAAGCATCACTTTGTCTAAAAATTCTTAGAACAAATTATCATGATAGTTTAAAACTTGGAAGCCAGTGACATATGCTTTCTTGAAGTATGTATTCAAAGAACTGGTCCATTAAATATAAACTCAACAAAATCTGTAAGCACTTCAGCTTTGTTGTTTCATAAACTATATCAACATGGATCAAATGAATCCAAGTACTTTAATTTAGCGCTGAAGTCGTGTTGTGTTTGCATGTTGTCACTAATTGCTACCTCTACTTTGGGGGATTTTTTATATGTTGACTGGTGCAGCTTTTAAGTCCATATGATCCCGGAGATTGCTATGGCTGTTGATTTCTGGTCATGTGATCAAACCAATTTCAAGTGAAAAAGCATCATTTTCTGAAAATCCTTGGAAAAAATTACCATGATAACTTAAAACTTAGAAGGCAACGAAAAATGCTTTCTTGAAGTATATATTCAAAAAATTGTTTGCTTAAATATAAACTCAATAAAATTTGCAAGCACTTCCAGATTGTTGTTTCATGAACCATATCAACATGGTTCAACATGATCGAATGAAATCATGTCCTTTAATTTAATGCTGGTGTATGTTGCTACCAATTGCCACCTCTACTTTCCGGGATTTTTGGTATGTTGATTGGTGCATCTTTTAAGTCCATATGCTCCTGGATATTGCTATAACCGTTTCACTGAAACGTACTTGAGTTAATAATATTGAAATTTAATATTTTTTTTGTTCCCTTTCATAGGTTCCAGCTCGAGCTGCAGCTGCTGCAGCTGTTGCTCGTGTTCTTGCTGGACTGCCTCCTCATCAACGATTCGATCTTCCTTCAAGCTCTGAAGGATTACGCATGATATATGGAAGCAAATCACCTTCTGAGGTGGAGGAAATAGAACAGGACTTCTATGAAGAGGTCTGTACATGATTTAAATCTGCAGTGATTATATTTGGCCTTGATTTTTTCCTGTAGCTTTTTTTTTATTTTCTGGAATTTGATATCTTTTATATTGGTCATATTCTTGTTGACACGATTCACTTGTAGAAAAGTTGCATACATTTTATGTATTAGTGAGAAATATTGAAGCAACATCAGTATGTGTCTTGTTTTCTTTCCTTATATAATACAAAATAACACAGTTTTTTTGAAAGTTCTTTGAATGTGGGATCCAAGTCCCATACCCAATTAGGATTATAACCTTCTACTATGCTTTGTAACACTAATGCCCAAGTAGGTTGGATATGCACTATCTTATGTAGTTTAGGGCAATCAGGCAATTTTGACTTCATCAACTATGCCTTGGGATTGCAACTGAAAATGATGGTGGACAGTTCTGACATCAATGGATATGAATCTTTGGAGAACTATACATCAAAAGCTCATTGTTGAGATTGGAGAGCAAGTCCTTATAAATCCTACATCAATCTTTTCTTATCTTGCAATTAGGATGACTCAATCTAAGTAGCTCGGATATGCAAACCTCTAAAAAGACTTCGAGCACTATAATGACTTTCAGTACTTTTCTCTGTTACGCATGCAGCCTTGTGTCATAAGTTTTTATGTCTAATAATACCCAAATCCATCAACTATTGCAGATTCATCTGGTATTGGCGATGTAGTTTGTTAAAGAAAAATCCAGATTTTCAGTCTATTCATTAGCAATTAAATTGGTATATTTATCTTTTCAACAATACATATTGTGACTTTCGCTGTATCAGGTTAGGCGCTCCATAATTGACTTGTGTCAACCACCATTGGTTTATGGGAAATTCAGAGAGTATTATGACATATGATTTTAATTGGTGATATTTGTAGGTGCTTCAAAAGGATAAGGAAACATGCTTTTATAAATGAAACAACTCGATTCAGTTTTAAGGTTGTGATTCTTTGAGTAGATTTATAACCAAACCCAGTTTTGTATGAACTTCTATTGCTCAGAATAGCCTTACCTTGCAAATGATTTATGTGTCTTTCTGCGGCTTGAGAGGGATTATTTATTTCTCAAGGCAATCATGCCAAATTGGCAATATAATCCTCATTTTATAAGTCTAAGAATGTTACTGCATAAAGATTATAATAATACTCTCTCTCTCTCTCTCTCTCTCTCTTTCAATATTAAATCCTTTTTTGATTTCACATTTTCTTTTTGAATAATTTTTAAACAGGGGAACATATAACCTATTGCATTAAAGTTAAACTTGTTAATTTCATGTCAGTTTCTTCACTTAGAATATGCACAGTTGCCTCTGCATCTAAAGTTCTTTCAGGTGTAAAGGTTTTGAGTTTATTTACTAAACTATTTATGGACATTCTTTATGCAGGATTTTGATCCAGTTAGACACATCTTAGAGAATATCCCATCTGAAGAAAATGAGTTAGAGTATTTAGAGAACCAGGTATACCTACTTCATGCGCAGTTCAAAGTTTTACCTCTTTTCAGCATGTCCTATTTTGATTCTCAAGTCCAATTGCTTCTGGTAATTATAGTGTATGTTTTGCATGAATCAGAAAAGTCTTTTCTGTTTGTACATGTTTGAGCACATGGGTACGTGAAAGCAAGGTTATGGGCAAATTGATTTCCATGAAGTACCCCCGCTACTTCATGCTTATTTTTCATTTCTGGTTTTTGCACTTCGAGCATGACATGTGGCAATATGTTCAGTTTTACCATAGCAGTGGACTCTTTAAGAACAAGATATTTTATTGAGAAATAAAGGAGATAAAAATTTGGTTTTTGATAATCCTCCCCAACAGAACACAAGAATGTAATTCTGAGGAAGTTTTGGCATCTTTACACTGAAATCCTCTTGTTTAAACCCAAAAAGTCCCAGAAGATTCTGGGTTCACCTAATGCTCCTAAAAGATACTAGAGAGAAAATTCCAAATTGTCCAAGCTACCTCATATTGTGAAAGGCAGTGAACTTACTATGTTTACAACATGTAATGCTCAATAAGAAGAGAGTGTCCCAGGATGTTTTCTCTTCTGTACTAGGTCTTTAATTTTCACCTTCTGGAGAACTATAAATTAATCAAAACCGTTACCTTGATAAAGGAAGTATCTAAAGACTATCATAAAAAGTTTTCAAGCTACCTCATACTGTGAAAGGTAGATTGAACTTGCTATGTTTACAACATGTAATGCTGCAATAAGCAGATGGTGCCTCAGGTTGTTTTCTCTTCGGCACTAGATCTTTAATTTTTCACCTTTTAGAGAACTAAGTTAATTGAAAACCCTTACCTTGATAAAGGAAGTATCCAAAGACTATCATCAACTATTTAGAATACATAATTCATCACCATTGTTCAATACATGCAGGAACGGCCAATATGAATATAATCCATAATCGTGAACAGGTGTTGGATCAGATTGTCCATTATGATTTGTCAGTCAACAGAACTATGGAGCATACCGTAAGAGGCTGATGCTATGCCTTGTGGCAATAGTTCATGCAGTTGGAATCCTACTTATATGATAGTAAAACCTCCTTGTTACTTCTATGGAAGTTGATTTTTGGTGCAGTGTTTTCATATTTATATAGCTTGGTGGTTAAGTGGAATATTTTCAAGAGCCTCAAGTGGTGATTTCCATATTCTCATAAATAAATGTTGTTCTATTATTCTTATTAGTTTTTACATTTTTGGTCAAATTTGTAGAATTCCTTGTGACAAATAAAGAAAGTGATTGTTGATCATCTTACAATGCTTGTTGCCTGATTAAACTATGTATCAAGTATGTTGTTTGAATTTTTTATTTACAAGGTGTTCTTTTCTCTAGATGTTCATGTGTATGATTGACTGCAATCAGCATGGGTTCTTCTCCTTGTAGGCTGCTCTTAGGTTAGCACAATTGGATAGAGTTGCAGAACGTTTATCCCAACAAGTGATGGAGCATCATGAAGTAATGGGTAGGTTCTTATGACATTTCGTGTAGTTCTGAAATTTTAATCCAGAAT
Source organism: Jatropha multifida (assembly GCA_948099535.1). NCBI lineage: Eukaryota > Viridiplantae > Streptophyta > Magnoliopsida > Malpighiales > Euphorbiaceae > Jatropha > Jatropha multifida. Next base: position 26,428 of record CANUEX010087903.1, on the reverse strand, counting down.
GTGTTTGTCTTTATATGCCATGTATATTTATACTCATAATCTATGATTATGAAGAAAACTTCTGAGCAACTAATGCTTTCGCCTGTATATTCTTGATGAGTTATTATGTACTTTACCCATAGTTATTGTGACGGATTTTCTTTTGTTTGTTTTTGTTGTCAACTTCTTTTCCTATTGTCAACAACATCTTCATCCATGAGTCCATTGAAATGATGTATCATTATTGTGAAACTTCGGTTTGCCTTAATCATTATGGTTATATTGGTTTTGTAGTAGTTTATAGTGTGCACAAGTTACAATACTCAACAGCTAAGTACACAAAACCATATGTGATTCTGTTCTCGCATAGGGGGATTTTCATTCTATTAAGGGCTTATAGCATTCAGAGTTGCTTTATTCTGCTAGCCTTAGGAACTTGTCAGTACTTCGTTTGTATTTGGATAGTGCCACTTTGAGGAGGGTATTTAACATCCTCATCGCAAGATTTTTCAACATATTTTACTTGTAAATAGAAGTCCCTTGCTCTTTTTTTTTGTCTTGTTGGCAAGAAAAGGGCTTTCAAGTCCTTCTTAACGTGATTCCATTGTCTCTTCTATTGTGCCCATAATTCATTATGGAGTTAATATTCTACATGGCCTTACATTTGAATGAGACTTTTATACTTGCTTTTGGCCAGTGAAGGGGATGAATTTAGTCAGGGAATTGGAGAAAGACTTGAAGGTAGCGAATGTCATCTGCATGGTAAGCATATGCACGGTGTCTTTATAAGATGCTAAAATAGACTGTTTAAAGGAAAATATTATGTAAGAAATGCATCTATTTCCCTTTATTTTATTATTTGTTAGTAATGACATTTTTAGTTTCATCTACAAATTGCAAGCGCTACTTTCCTTGCTTGATCTGCCTTTATTATTGCTGTCATTGTTGCTTCCAGAACGGAAGAAGGCACTTGACTTCATCAAGGAACAGGGTCTCAAGTGATCTCATTGTAAATTCTAATTCCAAAAAGAAACAAGCTCTGTTGGTATGGCTTCTTTCTGGATACTGAATACCATATGGACACAATCTAAACTTTTATGTTCCCCTTGGTTTTTGGTTTTTGAGGAAAATTAATGGCAGCCAACATAAGATATTATGGTCACTTGACTGGCAGGAAGAAGATTAAGCCTTTAGCATTTTTGTCTAGAACAATTGATAAATATGCTCAGTTGAAAAGATAGATGGCATTGTTTCTATTTCAGGACATTCTTCCAATATTGTCTGACCTTCATCATGCATTTTGTATGCAAGCAGCACTTGAATCCCTAGTTGAAGAAGGCAATTACTGCAAGGTGAGTTTATTTCTGATCCAACATTTTTTACCGTTTCTTGACTTTTGATTCTCTAATTTCCTCCTTTTCCATTGTGTTACTTTTTTGTTACTTTGCTTCCATTTTGAAGAAATCCACTAAACTCTCTTTGTCTCCCAGGCATTCCAAGTCCTATCCGAGTATTTGCAGCTATTAGATAGTTTTTCTGAGTTTTCAGCCGTACAGGAAATGAGCCGTGGAGTTGAGGTGAATATTCAGTTGAGATGCGTTTATTACAACCAAAAGAATAATTGTTTGTTTCTGCTTATAGTTTTAACTTTTAATAAAACTTATATCAGGAAAAATTTAGACTTCATTTCTGCATTGATTATTCACCCTTGTATTCCATTATTGGATTATATGTCTTTTGTGCTTTTAGTGCTTATTCATTGCATGGTTTACAGAGAATGTTACTACTGCAGCTTCTACTTCTCTTTTTCTTTTGTTTTAATTTTCTTAAATATCATACAGGTTTGGCTGGGAAGAACCCTTCAAAAGCTGGATTCACTTTTGTTAGAAGTGTGTCAGGAGTTCAAGGAGGAGGGTTATATAAATGTCAGTATATCAGTCTTTTTCAGTAAATTAATATTTTTTTCCCCCAAAATTGAGCAGATATGATGGTTCTCGAATTTACAATTTTTAAGCATACTTCTTTGTTGTTATTTATATTAGGTTGATATGTTTCATGAGATGAAGCTTGTTTCTTTTCTGTTTTCATGATACCGTAGTATCTCTCTGGAAATTATTATTTTTATATTGGCATATACATATATGGATACGTATCTGTCATCTTAGATGAGGGCCTCTCATAGTCTTTTCAATTTAGGGGAATTAGTTGCATAATTCATAATTTCCATCGGTTAAAAAAAGATAATTGCTAAAGTCGCTTGGCATCATAGCAGAGACTCAGGACCAAATCCTGCTGCTAACAGCAATAGAGATTTCTGGGAACAAGGGAGCTAATCCATTTACTTTTTGACAATTGGACCCAGGGAAAAATGATAGCTTACTTGGTAAAATGCAAAACTATATCTATTTTCTCTGGGGATGATAATTCGAATGTGTCCTTTAGAGATCCCCTCTCTCCCCACTTTTGACTGGACTGGTTTTCCAAAATTTGAATGGATTCATGGCAGGTTTTGGTAAAACCTGAAGTTTTTGACGCAATGACGGGTGAAGTTGGAATATTCTCTCATTCCTATAAAATCACCCCAATAATGATGTACGACATTTTGTAGTTAATGTACATAACCATTACGGATGTCTTTTTTTCTTGCCATTTTTCAGTCATCATTTGAAGAGAGTTTTACGGAATTCTCCTCCCTCTTTTGATGGCCCGCCATTGACCTCCATCAGTTGGAGGGTCCTTTTCCCCTCTTCTCCATCATTACGTTTCTCTCTTTTTCTCTTTATCTTTTCACCAAAATCTCATTGTTCAGTAAAAAGGGGGACTTTACCCTAAAAAAAGTGCCTAAAATTCCATTCTTTCTTGGCTAATTGAAATCCAAGGACTGATCTCCACAAGTGTATTGTTTTGTCCTCAAGATCCAAAGAAAAGTGAATAATATGTTTTTTTTTTCTTTTCTTAATTGTTTGGCATGTTTGGTTGAGAATAATTAGTGATTTAAATCTTTAAAGATCTCACAAGAAGTAACATTTCCTTTTATGTTTGATGGTCTTTATGGACTTTCCATACAATTTATTATCTTTTTTTTTTAAAAGTGTTTTCATGATCTACTGTGCTTTGTAGTTTGCATAGCCCAAGCCTGTTAACTCTGGAAGGAATAGTTTGTTGATTTTGGGGTTGTATGAATGGTTTTTCTATGTGCAAGTGATTTTGTCCAAGGGAAGTTGGCTGCTTTGTTTGGTGACCGGTGGTTTTGTTTAGGAGGCTGGTTGTGCTTTCTGTTTTTGTGGCATGATAGTCTTGTGGTATTCAGGTTGGTTTTGTAGGTGCGTTGTTTTCATTGAATATTTTCTACTTATAGCCATTGTAGCAAAGAAGAAGATGGATGTCCTTGCTTGACCATGCTGTGTGTTTATGTTCATACTTATTAATGCTTTTGGTATTTAAGGTAGGATGTGGACTTGGACTTAGAGGGATCACTTGGCTCGAATTTGGATCTTGTGTGAGTTAAAAAGTCTATTCTTTTTGACGGGGAAAGCAAATCCAAAAACTGATTCAAAATTAAAAACTCAACTCAATAAAATTTTTAATCCCAAATGTTCAGTCAGCCGCACAGATCTGTTCTGTCATTCTGCTTTGTTTAGATTTATATATCCAGAAGAGTTCTAGAGCCAAGCTGTTCTATGTCTGCCTCTTCACTTTCTTATTTTCTATCAATTTCCTCAAACCTTCTGTAATTGTGGTCTATGATGCACATGTGCACACCATCTCAATCTTCTCTCAATTTTTACTCAATTAGTGTCACTTTCACCTTCATAAGAACGTATTCATTCTTTATTCTACCAATCCTTTTATTTTCTTATGTCCAGCTTAGCATAGTCTTTTCCATCATGCTAATCTTGTGAACATGTTGTTTCTTAATTGCCAAAAACTTGCTTCTGATAGTTTTGTTTTAGATTAAGGTTGTATTCTCTCTTTTTTTTTGGGAAATTCTACTGCTTTTATCAATTCTACATCTCTTATCATACTAATCTTGTGGCGAATTGATGATAAGAATTTAATAATGTTCTCTTGTTCGATTTCTCAATTAAAATAATAGATTATCATGTCAACAGGTGGTTGATGCTTATGCATTAATTGGAGATATCTCTGGTCTAGCTGAAAAGATACAAAGCTTCTTCATGCAGGAAGTCCTATCAGAAACTCACTCTGTGTTGAAGAATATTGTGCAAGAGGTAGAGATAAATAAGATTTACAAGTCTGTAAACTTGAATTTCTGAAGGATTGGAAATTGATATGAATAGGTGAATTAGTGATTTTAAATTCAAAATCTTAGTCTTTTTGATTATTTCTCTTTAGAGCATGTCATCCATGCATTGAGCTTGTTTGAAGTTGTATCTGACAGATCAGTTAGTTCTTGTTAAATGATTTCTTTTATTCAGTATCATCGAAATTCTATGGATGATAGCTCCCCCTTATTGGAGAAAATCTTTAATTAGATGATTAATTAACTTTTGCAGGACCAAGAAGTACAAATGCAAAATAGCAGGTATTTTCATTTCACTTTGAACATTTCCTGTATTGAATTTTTAGCAGCTTCTGTACTTTTCTTCTTTTCGTAATGCTTTAATCTTCCAATGTATTCCAGACTTACCTACAGTGATCTATGCCTTCAGATACCTGAATCTAAGTTCAGACAGTGTTTGTTGAGAACACTAGCTGTCTTGTTCAGGTTGATGTGTTGTTATCATGAAATAATGATCTTTGAGCTAGAGAACAAGGTAAATTTATGTTCTTTCTTTCTTGTATTTTGTTTTTTTTTATTGGTTTGAATGTTCTTTTGGCTCATATTGTTACTACATCACAATGCTACTTATAGTTTTTTCCATCCTTTACATTTTGACTAGACATTCTTTAAGCAAGTTGTTTATTATCTGCCAAAGAATAATTGGGATGAAGGTTGGTCAAATAAAATGTTTCATCTGCCAAATCTTTTTAAACTATTCTAGGGAAGCTTTCCAATCTGAATTTATAGCTCTTATATCAACCTAGAACCTCTTGAAGCAAGAAGAAATTCAAGCTTTTTTGGTCAAATGAGTTTGTCGATAGTATTATTTGAAAATTTTATAAAATTAGCAAAAGCAGATGATTTCCATGTTGGATCTGTTTTTGGAGAGAACATATTTATAGGTATGGTTTTATAATTTCAATCATGCCAGTGTCATAATGTTGCTTGTTGATGGGTGTTTCTGTTTATTGTCATTGTAATACACTTGCCTGTCAACTTTTTTTCTTTATGAAATTGCTTCATCTGTCTTGCAGGATTGGGCATCCGAAACATCCAATGTGCTAAGGGACAGGGACAACTCGTGGCATTCTGGGGATACCCAGCAAGTTGATTCAGCAGCAATAATTTCTTCTGATCCTCAAGGAATTAATGACTCTCACTCAAAGTCTGTGGAAAGACGACCAACTGAGGAAGCTGTTACTACTGTGCCTATGAGAGACTCCACGGGAGCTACTAATTCCATTCATTCAGATTCTCATTCTCAAGTTGATGAGACTAGGAATGATGGCAGTGGAGCATCAAGCAGTGGATCACCTTGGTATCACTTACGGAAAGAAGCTACAGCTTTTGTTTCACAAACCCTTCAGAGAGGACGGAAGAATCTTTGGCAGCTTACAACGAGTCGGGTATCGGTATTGCTTTCTTCTTCCGCAGGTGGTTCAATGAGCATTCACCAATTCTTGAAAAATTATGAAGATCTGAGTGTATTCATCTTGGCTGGTGAAGCCTTCTGTGGAGTTGAAGCAGTTGAGTTCAGACAGAAATTAAAGGCTGTTTGTGAGAATTATTTTGTAGCATTTCATCGGCAAAATGTTCATGTAAGTTATTATCGAGTTTAACTTATTTTACAACTTTTAAATGTTATGCAGCTACGGTTGCATTCTTTGTTTACTTGGCTCATTTCTTGTATTTGGTATTTACAGACTCTTTGTTCTGAGCATGCCCTTTTTGGAGACTTTCTCTTCTGACCTTTTTATTTTTGTTGCTCTTTTAATTCTGGTTTCTTTTCTTCTAAGGGTGCTTGCACTTTAGTCAATATAGTTTTTGTACTTTGTACTGTAATAAAAGTTGGATTTGCTGGTTGATTTATCTTCTGCGGTAGAATGTTTATCGTATTAAACAATGTAATTTTAGCAGTTTGTAATTTTGTTTTCTGATACTCGTGTTGTACTAAAATTGTTCTTCTTTTCTATTTAGGCACTTAAAATGGTTTTGGAAAAGGAAAATTGGCTGAATTTACCATCAGATACAGTACAAGTTATCAGTTTTCCTGGGCTTGTTGGCGATGGGGCACCCTTAATCGCTCCATCGGATGGCAGCAGCTCTACCAATGCCAGATTGAATCATTATAAATCATTGAACTTGGTCGATGCCACTGCGAAGAAGAATGGCTTTACAAGTTGGGTCAGAAATGGAAACCCATTTTCACTAAAATTAATGCATGGTTCCAAAGAAGGTCATAGTTCTTCCCTACCTAATGGGGCAAGTTCAGGTGAATACGGGCATAATAATGATAGTTATCAAGTTGACATCGTGTCTCCCAAAAGTAGTGATGCCAATCATATGAATGGAACTGAAAATGAAGATGAAAATGAAGATCTGCTTGCTGACTTTATTGATGAGGATAGTCAACTCCCAAGTCGAATTTCTAAGTCAAATCATTCAGGAAGCAACTCTGTACACTGGAAAAATGATGAGATAGCCGCACATACAGGATCATCTATTTGTCTTTTGAGGTGAAGTTCTCATCAGCTTATAAGTAATCATTATTCTCTTTTTAGATGTTACAACCTTGGTTATATGTAATTTGATTTGATTTGGCTATTTACATATGCATATTAGGTCAATGGACAAATATGCAAGGCTGATGCAAAAACTAGAAATAGTGAATGTTGAATTTTTCAAGGTATGTTCCTATTTGTTGGCTAAATTTGTTGCTTGACTTTATTTGTTAGCTTCATTGTCTTAGTGATGCTTTATATTTCCTCTAAATTATTTTCCCTGATTCAGTATCCTATTTCAGGGGATATGCCAGCTGTTTGAGGTTTTCTTTTACTTTGTATTTGAAACATTTGGTCAGCAAAATTTTAATTCGAATGGAAAAGGTTTATCTGACTCTGTCAATTGTAAGTGTGATTTTTACTGATTTGATGATTATTATATAGGCCAAAGTTGATTCTGATTTGAGCTGATGTTATGTGTGTTTTATAATGTTACTTAGATCGATTGAAGACGGCTTTATCCAGAATATCACAGGATTGTGACCAGTGGATAAAAGCCCAGTCAACAGCATTTCCGACATCACCCACATCTTTAAGTACATATACACATGCAGATTTAACACCTACTAGTCCTCAGAATCATTCACCAGCCGTATCTTTTGGTCTCAAGGTTTGTGGAAAATTCTTATGGCAATTATCTTTAGCAAGCAGTCTGCCTAGGATGATCATATATTTTCGGTCTGGAAATTTCTATGCAAGAGTTCATCAATTATTTAATGGCTGAATATTATAAATTTACCCCATAAACGCCCCCTTGAAATTGTGAAATTTGTTAATGCTGTGCACTTTATTTATCGCAAACAAACAAAACTTGAGGCATGTAATGCATACGCTCAAATTATAGAAGACAAATAAATAAATGAATTAAACAAATCCTAAACTTTCTGCTCCTTTTGCTTTCAATTTCTTTTAATCTCCTCTCGTTATTTTCTTTTTGCTCAACACCATTTCCACCGCCTTTTGCATACTCTTCCTTCTTTTCTCTTTGCTCAACCACTAGCTGTAATCCTCTCTCTTCCTTTCTTAGATTTCAAATCTATCTTCCTCAGATTAGTAAAGGAAGGAGCAGATCTATCTTCCTCAGGTTTCAAACTATTTTATCTCCTTTTTAGGAGTTATTTTTCTTGCCGGTAAAAATTACTGTAAATTTTGTGTTCTTGGATTCAGAGTTGTTGCATTTTTTATTTTGAGTTGGATTGTGTTATTTTCTTTTGACTGAGCAGATCAGGTTTGATTTTGCTTCTGTTTGGTTGTGGATGAAAAGCTATCCTTTTTTGCCAAGACCTTTTTTGATAATTATGGTGGCTTTATTTCTCTTTTTGTCCTTTTGCTAGAACAAGTGTGTTATGTTGTTGTAACTGTGGAGCTTCTGTTGAATTTGCTTTTGGCAGGAAAAATACAACCCTTGCATCTGTATTATCTTCTTTCTTTTTCTTTCCTCTATTGTTTTCTTGAATGCAGTAGATGTCTATTTGCATATTCTGAGGTTTGATGGATTTATTTGTTTGGACGGGTTTATATTATGTGTTAAATTGAAGTTTTGCTACTAAAAAGTGGGATTGCTTAAAGCATTCCTGTGTAAAATAATATTTTGATTGAGTTGTATTGTTTGAATTTGTGTTATCTGGTTACCAGTTACTGCAGATCTATGATATAAAATTCTTGTCTTGGATATTGAATCCATTTTTAAATTTTGGGTTTTTAGTTTTTATTTTTTATTTTTAAATATTATTTTAGGTTTGAAGATGAAAAAGATTTTTTTTTTCTCATCACTTACTTTCGAAGTATTTGGAAAACATGCCATGATTTTCAATTTAAGAGGTGTGTCAATGGTAAAATAAAATAGAGTTTCAAGCTTTCGTGGGGCCCAAGTTTGGGGTGCCACAATTTTTTTTCCCGAAAAGTTTAGGGTTGAATTCATGTATCCGCCCATTATTTGATCTTTTATCTTTGCTCTAATCGTATACTCCGTCCATTTTTAAATATTTGTTACATTTGGGTTTTTATGCCCTTTAAGAAAATCATTCAATTTATCTAAGTTACAATAAATTTTTGAGTGAATTGACTATATCATCCTTAATTTGTTTAAGTTGTAATGAATTATTGAGGAAATGAAGTAATCATTATTGGTCATATACAAAGGGTAAAAATAAAAAAAATAATTTATTATTTATGAAATTTACAAATATGATAAGTATTTGAGAACATAATACTTACTCAAATGTGATAAATATTTGGAAATGAAGGGAATATTTGTCTAAAAAAAAAAATCTTCTTATTCCAATGCAATTGTATTCACTGGTATATATTTCTTCTACATATTTAGAAATTAATAAGCTGTGCTTTTCATTCATATATGATTAAATGAAAAATGCCATTTGTTGGTTAACGGTTATGATTTCACCAAAATTGTTCGTACAATATCTCATTTTAGATACAATCCTTTGTCATTTTTCGTGACATGGTTTTGTCAATTGTGGAAGACAGGCATGTGGGCTTCTCAAAAGAGTGGTAGATAAAGACTCGTCAAAGTTTTCTCCTTTAACAAGAAATAGATCAAAATACAGATGCTATCCTTGCATGCATTTTCTAGTACGCCTTTTCAGTGTACTAAGCTAATTAGTCATTTTCGATTGGCAGAAAGGGAGTTACCATCTTCTAAGATTTTGTGAGAGTTTTTGAATGAGCTAAAATATGAATGTTCTTATGATGCACAGCATCTTTGTTGTTCTTTTTTTGTTGTTTTATCATCTTTTGTTTATGACATTTAAGTCATGAACAGAGCGTACGCTTTACACCTCATCTTATGGCAACTGAAAGCTGTGTTTCATGTGTGTGTGCGCGTGTGTGCGTTTGAGAGAGAGAGAGAGAGGGAGAAGGTTGGAGGGCAGTAGCCAGATCGGTAAAGTAGCAGGATATCTGCATTTTAACACAAATGCGCACATAAAACCATGTGTGTTTCTTGTCATGTTAATTTATTTATTATGGAATTGCAGTAGTCAGTACAATGTTGGATGAGGATATTGAAATATGGATATAGTTATGATGCTTCTAATTAGTGAGACAGTATCTGATAATTGTACCAGGGTGCATGTAATTAGTAACACAGTACACCAAACTGCTTGGTGCCTTGAGATGTATATATGTATACCTGTTGTTTGATAGGAGTGAAGCACTCTACAGTGTAAGAATGCATGTGAATGATACAACCATTCTGTTGCAGGAACGATGTGTAGCTGCCGATAATATATCTCTTGTTGCTCGAGTGTTGCACAGATCGAAGTCGCATCTTCAGTCAATTCTTCTTCAAAGTAATCCAGCTATAGTGGAGGATTTCTATGCACACCTGGTACATTTTTTATTACTATCTCCTGGTACATTTTTTATTACTATCTCTTGTGGTATTTAGCATCACTGATAGTTCAGATTTTGCAATAATTGATATGGGCACTCTGTTAATGTATAAAAGGGGTGATCCAGTGTACATTATTAATGTATAAATTGGGAATTTAATGAAAATTTCACAGGTCAGAATGGTAAATTATAATAGTTTGGTCTCGTGCATCAGTTTTATACATTTTATGAAAAAGGTACAATAAAACCCACAATACGAACACACTACCTCGATATTACCATCAAATCATTCTATTAGTCATTTATTCTTAATGAAATGAAAAATTACAAAGTCTCAGAATGTCAAAGTTCTGTTTTGGCCTTTTGAATTACTCCAAAATAAACTCTGTTTGGGACTCAACCTTCACCCCTGCCTTCTCTCTGTGGACTCCAAGCTCTGATATTTAATTTGAAGAACTAACTAAAGTGGTTAAAATAGGAGTATTTTGTTTTTAGTTATAATAATTTTTCAATTACATCAGAAGGCATGTTCCAGTTGTAATTTTTGGGTATTATCTCTCTCAAAAACTAAATGTAATGGAAAAAAAAGAACATTAGAGCTTGGAGTCCCACAAAAACTGACACAGAATTGAGTGTCCCGAGAAGAGCTTATTATGGGCTAAAAATTTATCTTTCAGATTGTTATCTATTCTCATTTTGGTTACATTCTTATATAGCTAGCTCCTTAGTTTTTGTTAACACTCCTTTTGTTAATCAGTGAGTTATGTTTTAACAGGTGGATTCTGTGCCAGACCTCACAGCATACATTCATAGGACAACTGCAAGACTACTTTTACATATCAATGGGTAAGAGCATAAATTGTATTTTTGTTTAAATGAGGTTCCATTTGGCGAGTTTCATGCACTTTTCAGAACTACTTTTTGGGGTTATTAATTTTTCTTTATAATTAATTTGCTGGTGTTGGGAGGTCATATTGTTGTTTCACCAACTTAAATAAAAAAAGGACCGAATTGATTTTTTTCCCCTTAAAAGCACGTGCACTTTCAAGTACAATATAGCTCATGACAACTGCTAAACGCATTTACTTAATCATATGAGCTTCAGGCCATGTATTTAGCTTTGTCATTACAGCCAAAAAACACTCACTACAATGGCATTTTGCTTCCAGTTTGCTGTTTTTCTTTTTCATTGATTTCTAATGCAGTAGTATGTTTATATGCTGGAAATGCTGCTAATTATGTATGTGCTGGGCTCTTCATTTGTCAATACTTTTTATCTAGATTTTTTACTGTATTGAGGAAGCACTTATTATGCAGGTATGTTGACCGGATTGCTAATGCTAAATGGGAAGTAAAAGAGCTTGGACTGGAGCATAATGGGTTTGTTTTTCAGTTCATTTATTAACTTCTATACCTTTAGATTTATGATTTTAACTTCAAAATTGATATTTCTAAGACTCAAGTGTTTACTAGTAAATAATTTCATATATAATTATTGAATTTGTGCTGTATGCTTACTGATGAACTGAAATCACATATGGAATTGAAATTTTTAATGAGCAACCGAAGGCAGTTATTGGATAATGTGACTTTATACATCTTGCTCTTTTTTCTGCCTTGTCTGTTGCCACAAAGCCTACTTGCACCACATACATAGAGCATTATGGCTTTATGTCGGCTCTTATATTAATAAAATATCTTTCGTGTCATTTTGCATTGGATATTCGATGCCTGTGGAACTTTTTTCTTTTAATATTCTTCCCATTCCTAGCAGGCTGTAAGCAAATTAGCAAATAAATTGACTATTTATATAGATCTAGTACTACCATTTGACATGTTGACTTACAATTGTTAGGTATGTTGATTTGTTGTTGGGAGAATTTAAGCACTATAAAACGAGGCTTGCTCATGGGGGAATCCACAAAGAGGTAATGGCTGATGTACAGTGCATCAATACTGTTCTGTGAAATTCTGAATTACATTACAATTTCATTTCACTGGCCTAATTGCTGAAACATTCCTGAACTTTGGACATTTATTCAATTGTACTCGATCTTTTAATCGATTAATCATATGATTTTCAAGAAGTTTCCTTTGCTTTTGCACAAGCGATTTTATGTCCCCCATCGCACCACCATTCTTACAGATGCTCAACATTCTCTTCTTCTTCTTCTCTCTCTCTCACATAGTAGCATTAAAAAACCAACATCTGAAAGGTGCACCTAAAACTGTCATAAGCACTACCAAGATTGTAATATCCAACACGTACTTAGCTACTTGTTCAGGAAAAAGAAAAAACCTCTTGGTTTTAGATGTGTCTCTCATATCATTACACATGTACAGGTGAATGCAACAATTCCAGACTTCCTCATCCTCAGTTTCTTCTTCTCTCCCGTTCTACTTTTGGGGAAAGGAGTCTGTAAATAGAAAAGAGGACTTCAGTATAAAAATCTTTGGACTGAAAAGAGAGAGTACACTGAGTTAATCTCCACTTAAATCCTGACCATTTATTTTCTGTTACGTTTCATGTCATTTAATGTTTTTGTATTAAGCTCCAGGGTAAATTTGCCGAGCTGTTGCCTGGTGTTATTGAAAAAAGGTCCAAAGTTTATGGTTCTTTTTTTTGGCAATTTGGTGTCCTATATTATTGTGTTACTTGTCAATTACAGTAGATTAACATTCATAGGATTATATGTCGCTTTTTTCATTATGAGATGCATTGCATTGTGGTTATATGCATGCACTTGCAAATACGTAGATAAATAAATGGGTGACTTAAGCTGGCTGATAAGCTATCAGGAATTGCATAGATTTCAATATCTGTGATCATTACTTGTGAATTGTTCCTTGATCCATTAGAATGTTTATGCAGTTCTGTCATTCTGGTTTGTTAAGCTGATGTTGCTAGATACCTAAAGAGAATATGGTCTCTGTTCATGCATTAGGGGGGTATATACTTACACAAATAGCCTGCAGTTCATGCGCATAAAGATTTTCACTTGTGTGGATCATGAATTTGCTGAGGAAATTTAAGTTTTATATGCATGTTAAGATTTTGTTTTCGAGTTTAGAACTAGGAAAGGATCCTTTTTTAACTTTGTTAATATTGAATGACTAACTTGTTAAACTATGTTCCTCTCTTCCTAGGTTCAAGATCTTCTCCTAGAATATGGTCTTGAAATTGTAGCTGAAACTCTTGTTGAAGGTCTATCACGGGTGAAGAGGTGTACTGATGAAGGCCGAGCTCTCATGTCTTTGGATCTTCAGGTTCCCCCGCCCCCATTTTCCTCGGAACTATAAGAGGAATATGAGTGCCTCGTAATTTTCATGTACTTGCCCCTGCTCATCTTGCGGCTTGTTGAGATTCTGTTTCTTTTTCAGGTTTTGATCAATGGTCTACAACATTTTGTCACTGAAAATGTGAAGCCTAAGTTACAAATAGTTGAAGCTTTCATTAAGGTAAGACTGTAAGAGTGGCATAATTTATGTGGAGTGATTTTCAAAGAGATGTGCAGACAATGGAGAAAATTCAGTAGTGGTATAGTTGAACAAAGCCTAAGCAAGCAATTCATTCTGATTTCTTGTTTACCCTTTTCCTTCCCCTCACTGTCCATGAATCTAAGTGTACTAATGAATGTTAGGAATATCAATTTAAAAAGGGCGAAAGACAGTGATAACATAAAATAAAAGCAACTGCAACAGATGATGACAATGAGTTCAATTTATATTTGGCATGAAATATATTGCATTTAATTGGCTAAAGCCGTCAATATGTTGTTTTGGTTAAATTTGAGATACACTATGAGAACAAATGAAGAAAGCTAAATGCATAATTGTAGACACAAGCAAGTTACAAATTTGTATCTTAATCTTCTAGAAGTGAGAAGTATTCTCTTATTGTGTTTTATAACAGGAGAAGAGAAATGCAATTAATTTTAAATTATGTGTAGAACGATAGATGTTCTATTTGACTGTTTGTTGCATGACCTTTCTTGCATTCATCAAATGTCTTATTGAAATGCCAAAAGTCATGTAAGTTGGGTTGAATACCTAATCTCATTTTTCAGTTGAGAAGCTCAATGTTTATTTTTTTTTTTATTTTTATATAATCCATTATATGCGAGTAAAATTGGAGTTCCATTTACTTTTGTTAGTTACATTTATACAAAATGTTACTTCAATAGTTAAATTTGTTTCGTATGCCTGCCTCTAAGCTCTTAAACTTTACGTCAACTTCAGCTTTACTATAAAAATCAGTTAAAATGACCTTCTGAACATAATTCACTTCTAATATTTGTAATGAGGGTTCTCACATTTATTCTACTCATGCAGGCTTACTACCTTCCAGAAACCGAGTATGTGCACTGGGCCCGTGCTCACCCGGTAAGATGGCTTTGCACAATCAAAATATTATGCATTATTTTGGAGTGGTTAATTAATTGGTTTGAAGGTTTTATGGTAGATTATGTAAAATTCTTCTGGAAAGTAAATTTTAATGCCAGATAGGTAGACCCTTAATATGATAGGTTAGTATATTCTAATTGTGAGAAAACTTTCTCCTTGCAGGAATACAGTAAAAATCAAATTGTTGGGTTAGTAAATCTTGTTGCTACAATGAAAGGTTGGAAGAGGAAAACCAGGTTGGACGTATTGGAGAAGATAGAGTGACGGTGGAATTAGGGTTTCACGTATATAAATCTTGCAATGGTTTTACTAATTTTGTTTGAATTTTTTTGTTCATTGTTTGAGTGATGTAAATTGGATAGAGTTATCATCTTGCTTAATTATATATATATAGGGTTGTATATTTTGTAATATGTAATGGTTTTCCCTATGTGGGAATATCAAATGTAATTTTGGATCACATCCTATAATATTATGTGCAATAATGACTTCATCCAATTCCCAGTTCTACGGATACAAATGCTCAAGAGTGATCCAAAAGGTGCAGTCATCTGTAATTGGAATGGCTTGCTAGTCTAAAATTTGATGTATAATTATTTGTTGCTGTCAATTGTCTTAAAAAGATATTATAACGCCAAGATTATTTTTAAAAATATGAGGTGAAATACCCAAATGTCTCGTTAAGTTTTTAAAATGTAATATTTTCCAAGGTTTTTTTTTTTTAATTTTCGGAGCAAATAAATTAATTTAATCTCTGTTCGACCAAAATAATGGGTGCATTCTGGGTAATATTTAACTATTTTTGTATCCATTAGAAACCAAGAGTTGTATATATTATTTGCCTTCCTTTGGAGTTGTGAACGATTGTTTGTGATTGAATTTTGGAGTAACCTCGACCTTGTTTGTGTTTATTCAATTAATTAAAATGTATCAGTTTCAAATTTAATTTTTTAGACATTATTATTATTATTATTATTATTATTATCTCAAATGCCAGCGGAAAATTTATTTATTAAATTAATTTTCTTTTTGGGAAATTTATTGTACTGAACTAAATTTATTAAATGAAGCTTATTTTACAGTAAACTTGTAAAATATGACGTAAAATAGAACAAAGGTAACTGAGTTTTGTGGCAACCTGTTCCCATTTCTAATACCCGACATCATATTGTAATCTTTTTTGGCTTAGCCTTTTAACATATGGTTATGAAAATATTAAAATGAATTCAATTGATATTTTTTTGGTTTCGAGTCTGAGACACTTTCAGAAGACATTTTTTCTCTATAAGGAAAAAAGAAATGAAGAAGAAAGTAATTGAAATGAAGACTTATTTTCTTTGAACAGAACTTGCTGCGTTCTCTCTGTCTCCATGGCTGTGCTGTTTATATAAATTTTGCTTCTGGAACCCTTCTTTCTTTCTACCTAAACAAAGCTGGTGATTGTGTAATTGCTCTTACCATCTTTAATGTAATGCAGGGTTGATCCACTGGTACCTGCATTTTTTGCAGCAACCCACAAAATAAAAATTAATAATAAATAACAGATTTAATTTTTGTCTGTCTCTCAGATTTCTGTCTCATATGTTTCCACCTTCCACACAAGTTGTAGAAAAAGCTTTCTCTGACACAACGAGTCGTCCATTTTCACCATCAAACCATGTCTCAGTTTGATTTTAATGAAATATTTTTTAATTTTTTTTATTTCCTAGTTTCTAATGTCACAAATATTAATATAAATTATTTTAATTTTAGTTAACTTGTATGCAAATGCAAGTGATGTATGATGATGATGATAGTGTAATAATGAGTCTTGAGGATGTACATGATGATATATCAAAGATTTTTTGCAGCAACCCACAAAATAAAAATAAAAAATTAATATGAATTTTTGTATGTCTCTGAGGTTGAGTGAGTCTTTTCAGTCTTTTTCCTGTTTCCATTTTTCCACACAATTACTAGTAAAAGCTTTCTCTGACACATTGAGTAGTCCACATCTCTCAATTTGATTTTAACAGGAAAACTTCTTCATGAAATATTTTTATTTTTTTATTTCCATGTATATAATATAAATTCTTTCATTAATAAAATAATTATGTGAATATTATTTTAGAATAAAGGGAATATTTATTATTAAGTTATGTGCTCTTCGTCTCTCAAAATAATTGAAGTAATTATATTTCAATTTAATTTAAAATGTTAACGCATATTTGTAATTATGTAATAATTAACTTATATTTAAATAAAAAAATAAAATTTGGAATAAATAAATTTTATAGACCAAATTTATTAATTTACAAATAATAAAGATTAGTGTAATTTAAAAAAACTAATAAGGTATTATTTATGTTAATTAATCCTACTAAACTAATTATAATATAATGGAGAGTAATAATAATAACATGAATTGAGAGAGATTTATTTGAATTTTAATTAACTTGTGTGCACGTGGCATGTGATGAATGACACGAAAAGACTTTATTTTCTTTTTCTTTTTCTTTCTATTTTAATTTCTTTGTCTTTTATTGAAATCATCAGTGCATACTAACATCGATTGGACAGAGACACTAAAAAAACAATTAGGTTGGTATGGTAAATTTGATTCAAACGATGAATTTTCATCGAACCGACTCGAATCAAATGATCAATTTGATTCGAACTGATTTAAATAATCGACCCAACAGAACTAAATGTGTCCTTTGGATTTTCATTTCGGTCGGTCAGTTTGCATAATGTATGAGTTGGTATAAATTGTTTACTTACAAAATGGCCAGCTCGAAGAATCCAATAAAAGTGCAAATTCTGATATGATTTGGTGAACCCTTTCGTAGCTCTACCTTCACCACAAAATAATGGAGTTCTTTCTTTGATCCGAAAATGGTGGAGCCCTTTCCATCTGTAAATAACACATAACCCATAACCCTCTTTTTTTATTTAAAATTTATAATAGCCCCTTTAAAAATTTTGATGCAGCAGAAATAAAAAATAAACCTAAAATATATAAATTCTTACCTAAGCTTTTCAACCCATGCTTCTGCCCCCTTTGTGGAGCAAATAAGATCAAGCTAAAAAAAAATAAAGAATAAAAAATGAAAATTGCAGTAACACTTGAATAATCACAATTAGAGAATTAAAAATTTTAAAATAATATATTAATTAAAAACTATCACTTGGATATTTGGAAAGGAATGATAAAACAAATTAATGCACACCTGCCCATTATATACAGTAACATTGACCCCTTTGGCTAAAAGCTCATCAACCTGTAAAAGAACAAAATAAAAAAAAAATGAGTTAAAAAAATTGTTGAATTGGGTAATTGATGATTTAAATCTATTTCATGATATAAATAATTACATTTAATTTTTCAGTCTATGCATAATTAAAAAAAAAAAATTGTTTAAGGTGAGTATTTTTGTGGAATGTAAAAGTAAAAAATTATTAATCTAATATTATTTTTCTAATTAAAAAATATGCATCATTAATTCCATAATAAAACATAAATCTTAAAAATTTCTTTTTGCTAATTAAATATACATTACCTCATTAATCCTTGGTTTCATAAAATCTCCTTCCATTTCCTCAAAAACACTATCTGACTGAGCATCCCATCTTTAAATAACAGAATCATACTTTTGTATTAACAATTAATTAATTAAGGGAGAAGAAATTCTGTAAAAAAAAAAATTAATGGAGAAGAAATTACAAGATATCATTAGGGATAATCTTGAGCTTCTTTCTAATTATGTTATCCATAAAATAATCACCGGTGTCGCCACTACTGCCGCCGGGGGAGAACCTCAGAGAATTTAGATGCCTAGAATATTTCTTTAATGTAATTGCCTTTGATAATTTTGTTGTTGCAGTTGAAGTTGCGATTGATGAAGAATCTGGTCCTGAATTCAAAAGAAAATTATAGAAATCCTGCAACCAAGGGAAAAAAAAATTTATGGAGCGAACTTATATTCAAACAATAAAGAATATGAAAAATAATAATAATAATAATAATAATTTACCACATTGCCACTTTTAAGGGAAATAAATTCTTCAAGGTCATTCCAGGAATTTGTTGCATTGACATAGAAACCAGCTCTGATTTGCTGCTTAATCTTCTGTGCTTTGCTGTTCATTGAAGTGGATTAATTTTATTAGATACAAAAAAAGAAAAAATAAATTTTAACTCTATATTTTTTGTATTACAGTTTAAATTATGATGATTCACATGTGAAAAATGAAATTACTGTGTCTGTTTTGGAAATATGTAAAAGGTTAGGAGTTTATTTTTTACCTGTCTGCGACCTTTAAACCAATTGTGTCAAGTCGAGAGAGATCTTTTAAAAGAGGACCCCATGAAATCTACAACAATAATAGAATAATTTTTGTTTAATTAGCAAAAAGAAAAGAAAAAAAAAAAAAGAAAAGAAAGAAAAGAACTTGCCACAAAATCTTCAGGCGAGATCCAACTATCACCCAATGCCACTCCTAATAGCATTGTGAATTGAAAGTGTTTAATATTTTCTAATTAATTTTTAATATTACAACTAATTGACAATTTTTTGAAAAATATTTTTCAAGAAACAGATTATGTGCAAGCTATTACCTCCAAGCTTAAGCTTCAACTTTCCTTGTTCTATTGATTTTAGAGCTGACAAAGCAAGAGAAACTGCAAACTTCCCTCCATAAGACTCCGCTACAATGTAAAGTGGACTCTTTTGTAGACTCTTATTTCTGTTAAATATCTTCTGCAACATTACAGTTAAATCAGTTGCTGCCTCTCTATCAGTTTTCACCAGCAGATTTAAGTCCTCCACAAAACTGAATCCTGTTCCAACTGGATTGTCCTGCCATTCAACCAAGAACAAAATAAAAAATTTATTATTATTACTAGATTAATTAATGCTAAAGAAAATCGAGAATCAAGAACAAGAACATTCACTTACCACGAACAAGAGATCAGCTACTTTAAGCCATGTAGAATTTCTTGGCTTCAAATTGCTATCCAGTGGCCCTATCTCTTCAAAATTTCCAATTCCAACACCTGAAGCACCCTACATTGGAAAAAAAAAAAAAAAAGGAAAAAGAACAAATTCAATACAACTAATGAGTTACAAGGAAAAAACAAATCTGGGTTTTTATCAGAGTGTGAATTAATTACTCACTGGTCCTCCCTGTAGCCAAAGAATGATAGGCCACGGTTTTGAGGGGTTTTTAACTCTGTAAGGACTTTTATAGAGCCACCAAAACATATGTGCTTCTATTTTAACAAAATCCCAAGAAACAAAAATTAGTTTGAAAAAAACTTGACAAAGAAAACACATCGGAAATAGTAATTCTTACTTACTGGGTCTAACTTGAACATATCCCCATTCTTCTAATCCATCCTTTGTTTTTGCTGCTATGGCTATTCCTCCATGAAACAGAGGATTCAAGAAGAGGAGAGAGAGAGAAAAAAGAAGGAGAAGAAGAACGTTTTCCATTTTTTTTTTAAATAAGAGTAGGAAAGAGAAGTTCTGATACCACTGCACAACTTGGATAGAATCATGCAGTTAATTAATGGGAAAAAAAAGTGAACAAACAGAAACACACAATGGCTTATTAAAGGAGCTTTTATATTAAAAATTTGTCAGAGGAAAAAATTTGAAGGTAATGATCTGATATTTGCACAAAAAGAATCAAATCTGAAAAGGTTCACAACAGTCTCCCCATAAAAAAGGCTATATAGAAGGGCATTTAAAACCCTCATAACCTTTTTTTTTTTAAATTTGAAAATCACAAGCAAGATCAATAGAGTAACTGCATGGATACACCCATCTACCAAATCAATAATTATATTTCATTTAAAACAATTGTTACATTTTATTTATATTTTTCCTTTTTTAGTGAAAAAATAGTGATATCCTCATTTATTCTAAATATTAAAGAAAAAAGTTTACTTAGACGGTCCATAAACTTATTTATAGACCGAATAAACCAAATAAAAATTTTTTTATAGATGATCCTATTATTTTCATTTTTATAAAAATACTTAGTCTCGCGTCTAGTTAAGTTTTTTCAATAAGGAATAGTTCTGTTTGATTGGAACACCATCATTCTTTCTTTTTGTTGAAGTGATAGACATAGACAAGGTGTGACAGAATATAAATTTTACAAAAAATTTGTAAGATGCACATGGTGGGTCTTTTCTGCTGCTACTAGATGATAAATCAAACTCGATCCGTGATTGGGATCGACCCAGAAAGCCCGAACCAGAATTGATTGGAAAAATATCGGTTTTGAATTGAATTAAACGGTTGATGGAGCTGATTTTCATTTTAAATAATATTTACAAATTGACCATAACTTTTACAGTGGAAATAGATTTAAACTTTAGGTTCACTCTGCACATATTTTGCAAGATGTGAGAGTACTAATAGGAGATCACACTGATCGGCTAATCTCTTTTATTTATATCCTATATAAAATAAAAAATAAGATATTTATATATAAATCACACGTCCTTATATATAAAAAGAATTATACTTTTAATGATCATTTTAGATTATTTATTTTAATAATCGGTTGTTACCAAAATTTTATCAAACATCAATATTTATCAGCTAATATTGGCCATTAGCTATTAACTACTGTTATTAATTATTAGCTAATATAAACAACTCATCCAAACAGGCCTTAAGAGATATTGATTTTGGTTCTTATCTTTTGTCCAAAGATTTTGAGTCAATCTGAAATTATTGATTAAATCAATAACATTTTTAATTGAGCTGATTTGGATGAAAACTAACAATTAAAAAAATAAAAAGTAGAAAAAGCAAGACCGAACCAAATCAGCCTTTTACCAAACGGAGAACCTAAATTGCATGGACTCGGACACAAAATATGAGATATGACACGATACAGACACGGGATACGGAACATGTAATTGTCACGAAAGAGTAACTATTATGCTAATCTTTTTCTCTTTATTAAATTAAATTAAATTATTTATTTATTTATTTTTTGCTTATTAAACAAGTATAAAGCCTTCAAAAATTATAGTAAGCCTAACATGTTTGTAATCACCTATAAGCCTAATTTAGTATTTTGACCTCTACTTTAAAAGTCGTTGAATGAGACCGTTGTCTAAGTCAACTATTACAGTTCCAAATAGAATGCTTTGTGGGGAAATACAGTAAAATTGTAAATATGTGAGAGGACTTGTAAACCTAGAAAATTTTGAGATAGGAAGGCTAAATCATTAAAAGAAATCCCAAACTTTGCGGGCAGTTTCAATTGTACTCTAAACTGAATTTTTTTTCCTTGCACTCTGAAGTTGAACTTTAGTTACCATAACAACCTGTACCCAATTTAAAGAATAAAATATTATTTTCATGAGATTTAATTTAACATCATCTCTAAATAAGACTATCTAATATGCATTTAATTTTGAAAATTAAACTGTTAAATTGAAAAACTTTTCAAATTAATTTTTTTTTGTCATTCGTTACTATATACAATGAATATTATATACTCTGCATTATTAATAGCAGTTACAGCAGTTTCAAGCCCATTAAGCCAATAAAATCCGTTATAAAGCCATTAAAGGGTATTACAATCACAAAAGGGAAGAATATAAATTATATTTAAGTTAGAGAAATTACAGTAATACAATTAGTTCGTTCCTATTTTAAGGAATAGACTATAATTTTCTTAGTTTATTTCTATCAGATTATAAAATCTTTCCCTCCAATTTTTATACCTTTTTCTTATTAAATGCCTTATGAAATTACGAAATACCTTTTTTATTTTTTAAAAATAAAGGGACGGACTAATATTTTTTAAACTATAAGAACTGTATAATAATTTTTCTAGTATAATATTTTAGCATCTTTCATTCGACTTCCATATTTTCTGATTGACTTAATAAAAAAGACGTAAAAGTTAGATAAAAGGGTTTAATAGTGTAACGAAAGCAAAATATTTAAAAAAGAAAAAAAAAGACAAACTAATACTGCAATTTTCTCTTAAAATTATTACAGCTCGCCCGTGGACGTTGCATGCCAGAGTTTATCAGCTTGTGCTTATACATATGGATTGGTAAATCCCTTTGACTGCTCCACTGACACAATGTCATTTCTGAAGTTATATTGACTTCTCAGGTAATAATAATATCCCTAAAAAAATAATAACAATAATAATAATTTGTACATTCACCGGATGAAAGTGAAATGCCATTATTGTTATTTCTATGTACAGATATCCGTTTTCATGTATGTGGATTATCATCATTCATCTTCACCTGTCTTTCTTTCTTTCTTTCTTCCCCCGTTAGAGGATCACTATTTCACGAACCATTCCTCTCTCTCTCTCTCTCTCTCTCTCATATATATATATATATATATATGTTGTGGATCAAAGTGTTCTACTTCTTAGATAGAACATCATGATGAGGGTAAAATTTTTTTGAGTAATTTAATCCTAAAAGAAATTTTATGAATCAATATTTATTTATTGGATATTTCCTTATCTTTTAACGGAAAAATTAAATAATTTACGAGAAAAGCGTAAATTTTCGAAGGTTGTGGGTATAGTTAACTTCACATGTGGGATACGTCTTATAAGTTTTCTTTTTTAAATTAATTTAGATTTAATTAATACTTAATTATTCACAACCACATGTATAAATAGAGAACTTAATAATTAATATATGTAATCTGATTGATTTGCTTACTTACGAGAAAAATAATAGGTGTTCAGTTCAAATTTTCCAAACACGAGTTTTAACCCGACTACACCTAATTTACATAACAAAGTCGTTAAATAGTCTTTTAATTTTATTATTTATATAATATTAAAGTATAAAATTTTATTTATATTAAAATAAATAAACCGATTAATTAATGTTGCACTTTATATATACAATGATTAATTAATGTTTCTGTTATATAACCATATATAATATGTGAGTTTGATTTCCACGTCAATTATTTTCGTCGAATGAAGTTAGATTCAAATTTTATCAATACCATGAAATATTTTGGATCATGTCTTTGTACATAATCTAAAAATAAATTACTTAAAGTTTTCAACTCCACGTGGAAATTAATATACAAAATTGTAAACAATAATATTGATAATGAAATGTATCCCATCAAGTTTAAAAAAAATATAAATGAGATTAAATTCAAAAATTACAAAGTCATATATAATAATATTTGAAAAAATATTAAATTTTAAATGTCTAATTATCTTATATCTTTTTAAAAAAATATCTCCAATTAAATCATAGAAAAATTAAACAAAATTCGTTAAATTTCAAAATAAAAGAATAAAATATTAAATAAAAATAGAGCTATTGAATATTCTCTTTATTTCATTTTTAATATATAAAAGTTGAAAATAAAAATGATAACAAATTCAAACATTTATAGTCTATTTTTTTCAAAAAGATTTCATTAGACTAAAAAAAAAAAACTCTATTTTTTTTATATTAGTCAAACACTATAATTTCATATATATAAACCATTCAAATAAGTGTACACCATACTCTCTAAAAAAATCAAAGAGAAATAATACATTTAAAAAAATTTATTTAATTTTTTTGTAATTAACTAATATAATCTAATAATAAATGTTTAATCATATTGTAAAAAATTTAAAACATAACAAATTAATAGAATTTAAATTCTATTTTCAATAATTGAATTGAAGTTTTCCTTTTACTTCCTAATAAAAAGTAATATAACATGAGAAAATATGATTAAGAACATAAAAAAATTTAAATTATAAAAATCATTTGATAATAATATTACAATATTAAATAAAGAATTTATATACGTATACATATTTTCTCAAATTAAAATGCATAAAAAAGTCTAACTAAAAAGATATTCAAAAATATAAATGAAATCTATTTTTTTATTAAAATGCATTAAAAATAGAACTAAAAAGGATATTTAAAAGGATCAATAGACTTATATTTTCTAATTAAAATGTATAAAAAATTAATTAAAATGATATATGAGAAATTTCAAATTAAGCTAAGGTGATTTGAAAAAATCTCATAATTTCCTCATTTATTCCCATATATATGTAGATTATAAATTATAAATTATAAATTTAATTTATTATCAATTAACTTAAAGAGAGCAAAATAATGTATATAATAAATACATAAAGTATGTAACATGTATTTAGCTCTAACATCTATATCTACATAAATATATAAAATTTGAGTGCAAAAAATTTATGTGACATCATTTTAGAGTATTAAGTTGCTTATACGGCAATATTAATCTATTGCGTCGAAAATAACTTTTATATTTTAAAAAATTATTTTTGATATTATTAATAGAGAATTTAGTTAATATCATAAACATTTTTAGTTTTTATATAATTGATAAAATTAATAATATCATTAATATTTTAAAATATTTTTATTTTTTTATAAATAATTAACAATGTCATTAATATTTTCTCTTTTATTTTATTTTTTTTCACTTTTCTATTTTATGGAATTTGTATAATTATTTATTTCAATATAACTAAAACCATAAAGGAAAATCATATCATACTTTCAATCAACAAAAAGAAATAGATTACTTGCAAATAATATAAGCCTGTTTTTATATAATTTAATAAATTTGAGCTTGATCAATATAACGATGACAATAAAATTATAAAATGTATTCAATTCTTAATGATCAATTAAGATATAATTAAATTAATATTAAATTGATATATATGTTTTCTTTTATGAAGAAAGATGACAATATTTTTTGTCTTATATTAAATCAGAACAAAATTTAATGAAAATTTTTATATTTTTAATCTTTATTGGATTTATGATGTATTTTGGACTATTTATTCAAAATAAATTCAAGAAAAATTGATATTTATACAAATTATTTTAAAACCCATTAAAATATTTCTAAAAAATAAAAAATTCAAAATTAATTATAAACTTGATTTATGTATATATATTTAAAAATTATGAAAATATATTATTTTTTATTTTATTTCTTTGAAAATCAATAGCTATAATATATTTGATATTTGAATTATTGAAAGTGATTAGTTTTTTAAATAAAAATAATATTTTTATTTTTAAACATCATGTAACATCCGCACGCAAATCGCGGGAAGACATTGAGTCTTATAAGTTGGAAATAATTTTTATATTTTAAAATTTTTATTTTTAATATTATTAATAGAGAATTTAATTAATATAATTAATATTTTTAGTTTTTAAATAATTGATAAAATTAATATCACGACCCAAAACCGTGGGCCGGATTGGCACTAGGACCTAGGTAAGCTTAAGGCACCCGAGGCCCGTAGTAAGCCTAAACTATCAAAATCCATTCCTATTATCATTTGACTATCGGAGTAGTAATCCCATATTATGACATTTTCATAAAACAATCAGAGTTAATAATTTTTGACCCAGCATTAGTATTAAGTACTATTTGCAGCTTGGGCCCATATCCATATAAAAATATTTTCTCATACAAATATTTATTTGTCATAATATGTTCAAACTATTTATACAGTCTCCCAAATAGTCATTTACACTCCACAATTTATTTATAATCACATAATAATTATTTTACAAGCCACTATTTATTTAAGTATCCTAACTGCGGAGTAAAATAAAATATGCGGAGTATTCTAAATATTAACAAAGAGTTTGTACTAACATGATTAATCCTCTGCGAAGAAGGAAGCAGAGTCTTATAGACCGATAGTACTTCTATTCCCTGAAAAATATTTATGGAAGAGGGTGAGTTTCACTAAACTCAGTGAATAATAATAAATAATGCAAACCCACACATTCAAGCAGTATGCTTTCACAATATAATAAATGACATAC